>KN168961.1:985-17318 GCA_000757755.1 Steinernema glaseri
CCCGACATGGAATCGAGTAATGCGACCTGGAGCCAAACTCGTCCAGAGCAGTCAGGAACAACGTTCCTTCCCACCACTGTTACACAAATAGGTCGTCAAACTTAGGCTTAAAAGTAAAATTGAAGATAATCCTACAGGTTGTGGGTAACAAAGAGGCATCATACCGTAATTTTTAGTACAATTTTAGACCCAATGTTTTAAGCAGTACAATGCCCATTCATGTTATATGTTTCCAAATCCAAACATCTGTTGAGACGTAATTGAACGTCTGGGAAACAAGAGCGCCACAGGCGTAAAACACTCCTAGCTTCGTAAATAAGTGACGTCTGAAGTGCAGCCAGGCGTCTACGAGACAGAGGTCATAGACAGACGGCCAGGAAGGCTCAAGTTCCGCGCGAATCGGCGTGGAACAGGCAGTAAACCCCGGACAATCGATCGCCCCGAAAACAATTAAGGAACGCCACCAGGCTGGATTCGTTTTTGTTTCGGCGGATTCGTCAGCTGACGGAGCGTCGTTTGGAGTTTCCCGCCTCGAGGACTTCGCCGCTCTGCAGCAGGAATCGAATTAGCGGCGCGAGCTTTAATCGAAATGCAATTAGGCTTTGTGAACGCACTTCGGTCGCCCTCGATAGGCTTCATAATCTCGATTCCACAGAAGGCACTCCGGAAGTGCCACGCGGTGACTGTATGGGCGAGAGGAGTCATTGGGCGCCCCCGCTCGCCATTCCAGAAGGGGCAGAATTTCCTTCTTGGCGCAGGCGAGCTCCGGCGGAAACTTTCCCAGGAAGGACAAGAAGGAGAACACTCGTCCTGCGGGGAAAACAAAGCCTCGGGGCTCGCAGGTTCGTCTCCTAGGAGACTCGCGCGCGGTACCCAGGCGGGAGCCGACCGTCGGCGTCTTTCACGCGCCATCTGACTTCCCGCGGGCTACCGGCGGTGCCCTTGGGCGCCGCGCTTTGGCGACCGTCGCCACCGTAACGATCGATGCGCGAGTTTTTGGAGAAAAAGGTCCGCGAAATCTCGGGGACGGATTACGATCGATCCACCGCCGCGCCTCCTCCTACAGTCCGCGCGGATTTCGCGCGCGTTTTGGTCAGACTTCATTTGTAGAGATTGTCCTAGAAGGTTCTTCTTAGAAAAATTCTCCTTTAACTGTCCTCCTTTAAGTCATGCTGCTGACGACTTTGATATATTGTCTCGTTGTCTCGTGGCTGTCTCGTTTTGCTGTCCGTCTGTGAGTTCATTCGTTCCAAGATTGGAATGTGGGAACGGTCGATCAATTGCGGTAAGGGTTAGGGGCTAAACTGTGATATCTTCAAAAGGAAGCTAGTGAATACGGTTTCTGTTGTACATAGTAACCCTTATACCCTTAAAGTAACCCTTAAAGCTTAATTAGCCTGTCCTTCCCGAATTCTGTCACCGGTTCCGGTCCCTTTTGTTCGGGTCGAATCAGGTCCGACACTTGGCTATCCATATAAAAGACTTTGGCGATTGGAACCACACAGCTGGGTCCGCGATTCTGCACTTCAGCACGGACAGCTGTGAGTTCACGAGCTAATGATGCGCACCCGAAGTTCTAGAACGTGATTAGACCCACTGAGAAAGCTGCACTAACCGCTAGCTCGAGTTCATCTGGCGAAGAAGATAACAATTTGGAAAGTACAGTTCCCGAGAGCTCACGGAGACCAACTTGAGAAGGAAAACAACGTGTTTACCGTACCAGCTGCCTACTTCCGACTTCTTAGTACGTCAGTCACATAAATCATATTGTGGTTGCGTGGACAAGATTCTTCTCGACGTTGTTGACATGAAGACGTCCCCAGCCAGGGGTCAGTGAAGACCCCTACTTCAACTCCCCAAAGCTGAAATGTTAAGGCGCATCTGAGCTCAGCGAGTGATCATTGTTGTTAGGACATTTAAATATGGATTACGACTATCGAAGAAAACATAACATCGGGCTGGGAACAATCTTTCATATCATATACACGTATCAATCAATGTAAGTTGGCTGTTCCATTCTGAACCTTCTTGATGTATACTTCAAATAACGTAAGCTGGAACAGGACAGTAAGACGAAAGCATGAAACACTGATGCATACCTTAGTCTTGTTCAAATTGTCCATGAAGGGCATCAGTTTGTCGCCTACAATGTTGTAGATTCCGACCAACACAAGGACAGAGGCTCTGCGGATCGAACTATTGTCGCTGTTATACGTCTACAATACAATGAAGAAGTAGAAATAGGATAGATAGAAGCTGGTACCTCAACAATCCCGGGAGCTACAGTAGGGAGCATGGAGATCACCTGCTCTCTTGTAACACTCTCGAGCAACTTGCCGATCATCTTTATGGCTCCGCTGACGGCCGACGGATCGGCGGAGGCAGAGTTCACCACGGGCAGCAGGACGCGGAGACACACTTGAACGTTGAGGTGGGTGGCAAGCGTAGCTCCGCACTCCTCCGCCATACGCGTCACTGCGGCTTCGGGGTCGTTGAAGGCCTTCAGTACGCCACTTATGGTCATCTCGGCGACATTGTTAAACCGGGACGCTTGGCTACCACTGAAACAAAATAAAGTTAAGGCCTAAACTACAAGTGGATAACGGACCAAATGTCTTTGATCGCCCTCAAGGCAGCCTTCTTCAGTTCTCCGCACGAATTCTTCAAAAGCTGGATGACAACGACGATGATCTGGCCGAAATGGTCGTCCCAAAGCGTGAAGGAGCCGTCTCTGGTCATTTGCGAGAGCATCCCCAAGGCTTGAAGCTTGTCGTCGGCGCTTTCGTCGGCCGAGTGCATAATCGAGCACAAGTCGGAGATCAACTTTGTTTGGTGATCCCTGCTGTTGAACATCTAAGAAAGACGTTGAAATAAGGCGCTCAGAGTCGTAGATTACCGATGTCGACGGCCCGTCCACAAAATCGCTGTGCCTGGAGGTCGGCGTGCCAAAACTTCGCTCTCGGGATAACATGGATGGTGGCGAATTGGAGGACTCGTGCATACGATGGTTACTGGTGATCACAAAATCATTGATGAGAGCCGTCGTCGCACGAATGTCATCATTAAAGTTAGAGGAGTCCTCTTCTGCCACGGCGCTAAAGAACTTGTCGTTAAAAACAGTCGGCTGTGCTATGAATAACAAAAGAGTTGTTGAAAATGCATACCACTTTGAATCTTGGAGAAGGTCGTAAACATAGTCCTTTTGATTGGTGCTTACGGTAGACAACAAAGACGCCAAATCCGACGGATTGAGGGCGAACATCTCCAGGAACAACTGGTCCGCGTACTGAAACCAGGAACCGTTAGAACCGCTGCCAAGGACAACGACCTACCGGACGGACTTGTTCGCCACCCTTGGGGTCCTCCATCCAATGGAAGATTTTCGAGAGCGCTAGGCGACATTCGCTGGTGTTGAGCAGCACAGAAGAAGCATCTACGCCCTTGACCACATCGCGCATCTGGCTCAGGACGAGCTGCTTCACGGCAAGACCGTGCGTGTGCGTGGGGTCCGTAATGTGCTTGCAGAGCGCCAGGAATTGGTTCTTGGCGGGCAAGCTGGAGACTATGTTCGCCATGACTTCCTTCAGGTACTTCTTCGAGGACGGTAGGGGTTCCGTGGCGATACGAGGCAGCAACCGAGCCAAGATGAGGGGAAGGAACTCGACGACCAGTTCGCTGTAGTTTGCGAGGAATTCTCCGAAGACCTGAGCGTACTGACCGAGCATCTAAACCAGAAATTACCATGGGACGAGTTACCGTACACTTACATTTGTGTTCCGTTCGTGGAACATGGGCGACAGGGCGTCGAAGACACGCTTCGCCTCGCGTGAGTTTAGAGGAGCCTGTTGCGATAGGCAGATCTGGAGCGCTTTCAAGCCCTCCTTCTTCTGAGGCGCCGTGGCGGCCATGCAGTTGCGGATGGCCTCTCCCAAAGCGGCACCCTCGAAGCTGTCGGATTCTGTGGACTGATTCCTCTGAAGAAGACCCTCTATTAGCGAATATATCCCTACAATAAATCCTTACGAATGCGGCTTGGAGGGCACGCTCCATCTCGGCGCGGTTCGTACCGGACAGGGATCGACCATTATGTTTCAGAGGAGTATCTAAAAGGTCACAAAATCGCAAATATTCCATTTTATTCAAACAAATAAAACATTTGTTTGTCTATCACCATATCTCCATCATGCGAACATAGCAAACAAGAGATCATGACATAACAATATATGATTTTAAAATATGAGCTTTGTAATAAATAAGAAGCAGGCAATGCAGCAGCAAGCACGGCGAGCCGACGTTAGCGCTTCTGTTTCATGCTTCCTTTCTTTTTGCCTACTAAGAAAACCTCAAAAAATCAGTAGCACTTGAAAAGGCAGTGCGAAAACGAAGAAATCTATACGCTACGTAGCTAGTTCACGCAGGTATGTGCCGAACGGACAACACCACAACCACATTTAAGAGAAGACTACGGACTTACACATTCGGTTCGGAGAGCCATTAGCTACTCCGCTAATCACGCGCGGCTTGTTGGCAACGGCTCGCTTGGGAGAGGTACTACGACTTCCAGCTAAATCCACATATTGGTCGCAACCCGATTAAGCAGCTTACGTTGAGAGAGGGACTTCGACGAAGGTTGAGGAGTTGGCGCGGATAAGATCTTCCGTTGTGTGCCCGGAGGAGGCCGAGCGGCCGACAACGAAGAAGCCGTATTCCTTGGAGGACGTACGGCTGAGACGGGCGCCGGCCGAGCATTGCCATACCGTAGCGGGGTTTGCTGAACACGTCTTGCCGAGCCGATGTTGATATCGCTAGTCGATCGTGCAGCGTGGTAGTTAGCGGCTAAAGTAGGAGTTAATACGTATGAGGAGGGATCGGACAAACCTCGCTGTGCGACTTCTCGTTCGCTGGCTACGGAGTGAGTCGAGGAGGACTGGCTCACTTGGCCGTGCAGCATCTTCTGCTTGGAGGCGTCCAGGCCCTGGTAGAGGAACATAGCCTGCTTGTTGAACTTCGATTCCAATTCGCTGTAGGCCACTCGAGCCTTCTGCCTAGCTTCGGCGTCCGCGTCATTCAAACCCGTGCGAATGGCTTCGACGATGGATCCTATGCTTCGCTCCGTGATTTTCGGCTCCCAATTCACCAGAATATCGGTGATCAGTCCTAAGCTACATCGGCGGATCTCCTTTGATTTGTGCTTCAACGCGTCGATGACCAGCTGGATGATTTTTGGGTTTCTTGAATGCTGGAAGGGCAACTTAATTGAGTATAAATCAAGCGAAACCTTACTTTGACTACATATGACGAGGCAAGGACTCCAGAAGAAGCCATGACCTTGGCGGAGTTCTGCATGAGGCTGATCAGTATGGGCATCATGGTCTCTGTTAGTCGCGCTGTCGAGCTTCTGTCCATTTTCTCGCAGAGGAACGCCAGCGTAATACATCCTTCGCGGCATACTTGTGAGCGTAAGTCCTTAATAGACGTAACTATGCCGGCTTCGAGGGAGCGGAACATGTCGTCGAACTCTGGGAAGTCCATAGCTCCTCCATTCACGAGACCGCGTAATTCTTTCATCTACAGAACTCATTTTAAACGTACAAAACGAAATTACTTCACTCACCGCCTTAACTCGCTTATCCCAGTCCAGATTAGTATTCTCGAGTGTGGCTCGGATCGTCTCCAATGCCGACGCAAGTTCTCGTCCATCGTAAACGGCCTTACGAGGTACATCGTTGAACGCTTGGCGGAAGTGATCCTCGCTGACGGCTCCGGCTCCGCTCTTGGCGGGCACACTGCTGGCGCGGCTCACGAACGTCGATGACGGAGGCCCCATCAACCTCTTGTCCCTGGCAGCATCTGCTGCACCATTGTGATAATGTGACATCGGCGCTGGAAAATAACAGTTTAGAGCCAGGCACTGCGGCTTCCACGTGAATTACAACACAACGGAAAAATCGATAAACTTAAAAATTCATGACAGAGGCCCACTGGAGCATGGAGGGTAGTCTGCGCCAATCTATTAGCGGCGGACACATCGAGATCGTAAAATGTTGCGCGCTGATGAGCGGATTGTGGTCAGAAACTGATTAAAACATCCGGAGTGTACTTAGGTAAGGGCTCAAGGTCAAGGAATATGACTTCCTTGCAGATATGGTTGCAAAGATGGAAAACAACCAACCGTCTTCGCAGACCAATGAGCAGAATGGCGCGAGGATTGCAAGACAGACGAGACCATGCTTTCTAGACAAGAACCAGACAAAAACGAGACAGAAGACAGTTTTTCGTGGTTAGGTTTTCGGGGAGGAACTGAACGATTTTAGTGAAGCCACATTTGGGAAACCTGTCACTCATTCGGTCCGAACTTTAAATGACGCGCTGCACCATTTAGAACCCGTCTTTAGAAGCAAAAAAAAGAAGCAAATTCCATAGAATTGAGCAATTTCCCTCTACAATGAAATAAGAAGGCGATAGATCATATTGGCTCTGAAGATAAGGATCTTGGTAAAATGTGTTCTCCATAACAGCCTCTCTCCAATTGCGATTCATCGATCCAAAGCGACTTCAGCTGGAGAAAGTGGACGAGAGGACAAACGGGACCCGAAGTCCATCTGGTCCAACGATTAACAAAAAAAGTACTCAAAGTAAACACTGAATGACAAGGCTCCTGGGGCCGAAAGTAGAAGCTCCGCCGAGAGGATGGACGGAAAACGCCACCACCCGCTACCAGCACCAAGTTCCGGAATCCGCAGCGTTTCGCAACAAAACAAGGAGCCCGATCCCAGATGATGACAGCTCCGAGCAAACCAGTTCCGTCGACTCCGTGCTTTCCCGCAAAAACGATATCCAAATCGGAGGGCGCCGTTCGCGCTCATGCAGGCGTGTCGGTGCGGAACCCACCTTTCTGCGCGGGTTTTTGCCTCCCACTCGTCCGACGCTGGTGTTGGAGAGGGTTGAGGGGCCCTCCACGGGGCGCGGAGGCGCCCTTCGGCGGCTCCGGGGCGCCGGAGACGACGAGCGCCGGGAGCTTCTGGGGACGCGAGGCGCCTCCGAACAGCGCGTGGAACATCATCCTGCTGGAGTGGAGCGCGATTCGACTTCTCGCGGCGACGATTGCTATGGAGACGCAGGCAGAAGCGGCGGCCCCCTGGGTACTCTTGGTAACTAGGCGCGCGCGCCATTTTCCTCTCACACTTGTAATCGAGGAGGGAGCGCTGCGGATTCGTGGGTTTTGTTTTGAGCGTCTTTTAACTGCGGAGAGGAGAGCTATTTGCAGGAAGGGGGCTGCGAAGACGAGTTCTTAAGGAGGTTAAGGAGCAAGGCGGTAAACTTGTGGTCTTTAAAAAGGGATTTCCGGACTATGAAGCTAATTAGATGTCGAGTTTGTCGAGAAGCTATTGGTTGCTTCCCTTAAGGCAGGTGCTGAGGGAGGCAAGAGAGCCGACGCTGTTCCCCAAGGTGTGAATTGCTAAGAATGGTCCTTGAGGATTATGAACGTTCTGATCAACTTCAACGACTCGATTTTGGATCAAGGCCAGAGGATTGAATTAGAGAGAGGGGCCTACGATGTACTAAAAGTTCCTTTAAACGTGGTTCTACAGCTGAAGACTTGTAGCCTATGCTTCTGATTACAGGAAGAGTTTATACCCTATAACTTGTAGCTATTGTGATGGCACTCCGAGGGGAAACATGTCCTCGAATATATAGCAAGAGTTTGTGCCCTATGCCTGAGTCACTTTGTAGGCTTCCTCGGGAGAAACATGTGAGCATGAGGAAATGTAATTTGCGGGCTTCAAAAGTTTCAGAAATGTTCAGGATCTCAAAATTAAGGCTTACAGGGTGACCGGAAAGTTCTGGAACACGAAAAACACGGTTTTTGAGCTTTTTTCAAAAATATAACAACAGTATCATATTTGTATGTTGTATGTTTACTTTCGCCCAAAACGGGAAGTTCTTGTTTAAGTTAAATTCTGTTTAAAGTCTGGTTAAAGTCTCTTAAAATTAAGGCCTATATTTGCAAACCAAAAATGCCCCCGAGCAACTCCTGATCCCACACGTTGGGTCATAAAGTCCCTTACAGTCATACCAGGCCTATGTTTGCCATCCACCAATAACCCTTTTCCGCAAATTTTGCGATTCTTCACGCCGTGCCACCTTCCCATCCCATCGAACTGCGGTGGAGCCACGCGCACTCCACACTGCGAGCAATTGTTGCCCCAGCAGGGCGTTGAATAATCAATAGAAAGAGCAGGAAGAAGACTTAAATGTCGCCACGCGACTACAGTAAAGCGGAAAGTGAAACGGGCGTACAGGGGAGAGGGAGCGACCGCCGGGGTCGTCCAAGGTCGAGGTCTTCCGAAGAGCTCATCAAAAACGACGGTAGATTTGTGTCGCGATAGAGTTCCGCTCACGCACTAATTGAATTGGGGATTAGAGCGTGCAGCTCCGATCTTCGGCGAGGGATTTATATTTCCCGGCGTGCGCAGGAGGCGAATCCAATTGGCGTTTGAGGGGAGCCGGGATGACGGGAATAGTGGGGCTCTTCAGGGATTCGATGTATTTATCTCTGGTCGATCGGCGGCGTCCAAACAACCCTGCCGGACTGTTTACAGTTATATTCGACGCGGTGGCTAACGTGCCCGTTCTATCGATGATCTGCACGCGTTAAAAACCAGTAAGGGACAGCATGAGGCCGTGATTTCGGGATTGGGATTCCAGGAGGGGTGCAAAGGGGTGCAGTTCGGTTAAAGACTATTTTTGGTTTTTGAGGCACAGGCAGGGATTCCATATGCACTGTTCCTAAGAGAACCATTTGCCGAAGCTTTAAATGGGTCCATGGTTTCACCTTGGCATCTGTCATGCGATACAGAAATGTGATTCCACAGGGTGCAAAGGGGTGTAATTTGTAAAAATGTAAAAGGGGTGTAAAAATTTTGAAAGGCAAAGTTTCACAATTGGTAGGTGATCTTTTGAGGCCCAGGAATGGATCCCATAGGTACTGTACCTAAGAGAACCTCCCCTCCCCCACTTCTAAAGCCTTAAAGGGCTCGCCTTGGCATCTGTCATACGACACAAAAAACGTAAAGTAAACAAGACCTACCCTTGTTGTAGCTGGTCCTCGCCAAGGTCCTCCTTGGCGTGATGGACGGAAGCGAATGGCGTGACGTCGACGGGATCTGGTTGTTGTGGCCTGACACATAAGTGGCCGGTGCCGAGTTCTGCGTCCTTTTGTAGCGGTCCTTGACGAGCTGCAGCTTCGCCGAGGGAAGACGCTGGTTCGCCGCGATCTTGTGGCATACACTGTCGCCGCCGTAGTTGACGCAGCACGTCACCAGAGTGCTGGTGGCCATCTCTCTGACGTCACTGTTGGCGTCCGCCATCAGTTTGCAAAGCGTGGGAATGAGCTTTTGGACTTGGTTCTCTACCAGTTGGCGGCTGAAATGCTCGCTGTTAGCCTCGATTCAAGTTGACCCAATGAACCCTTAGATGCCACAGATATTGACTCGATCCGTGGGTATCAGATTCATGGATTCATGGCCCAAACCCCCAAAGATTACGCACTTCTCATCGATAATGTCCTTGATGACCTGCATGGCGCCGATCTTGACCATGTACTGGCGATGGCCCAGCTCGTTCATGAGCTTCTCCATGACCACTTGGGGAGAGGCGTTGCTCGTCTGCGAGAGGTCGTTCAACAGGTCCACCGTGGCATCTCGGACGTTGGCTTTGGAGTCGCCGAGACGCTCGACGAAGTGCCGGAGCCGGTCCACGACGTAGGGAGAGATGATGTCGCCGGAGACGTCGATGGAACGGGACGCGATTTGGGTGGCAAGAAGCGAGACCTAAACGGGCGTGTTGAGTCGTTCCGCTTGGGTAGGTGGAACTCGAAATTAGGCGAAAAGCGTATCATTTGATCGGTTTGGGAACTTGAACGTTAAACAGGGGTGAAC
Source organism: Steinernema glaseri (assembly GCA_000757755.1). Lineage (NCBI taxonomy): Eukaryota > Metazoa > Nematoda > Chromadorea > Rhabditida > Steinernematidae > Steinernema > Steinernema glaseri. The sequence continues at coordinate 10,927 of KN168961.1, forward strand.
ACCTGTGAATGGGTAGTCATATAAAGAAGGTTTTACAGAAGGCCAACAATCTAGGCCCTAACCGAGTCTTCACAGTTCTTTGTTGAGATTTACAACAGGTTATGGTTGCATATCGATTTTTTTATTTCTCGGACCTCCGAATTTCTTCGGGCCGAATGCCGACACCTCTTTTCTTCGTGATTTTTGATTTTTCTTTGTATCTCTTTTTTTCATGCTTTTTAACGCGGTAATAGTCATTTGTAGTAGTCAAGGAGGGACCTAAAGCTTTGACGGGCGCTGTAGTTCAAAGGGCGATCATCCTTCTAAAATACAACTTTTATATAGAATGGGAGGAACCATAAAAAAGATAATCTGGCCGTACTTCCCGGGAAGCTTTACAGCACAGCCATGCACCACGACATGTGTCAAGACATCCCTCAAACGGTTATATTTCGGCCATTTACGATGACTCGTCCAAGGAGCATCTGTCTGTGGCTTAAGTTGTAATTTAGAAGGTATTTTCCTCTAGGCTTCGGTTGGCTTTCAGGCTTCTAGCCTTGTCAATCAGGCTACTAGGCAACCATTTTAGAAGACACTTTCTGGAGAAAGGCAACACTAGAAACCAATATTTGTTTTTGTCCAAATTTTCGACTTCTGTCAAGACGGTCCAAAATGTTCGCTAAAAGACCCCTTTCAAAGTCAATAAAAAACGTCCTTCTCACGAATGCTCGTTGGATAAACATCAATATGCACGTATAAACTAAATGTAAACATGCACAATAACTGCCAGATCCGATGAGTAATCGGTGACGACTAATCCGTCTTTTGGAGGGAAGTAAACAACCAAAACACTGGATACGGTCATCTAGAAGAGCTATTTCAAGAAGGCTTAAAGCTATGGGGAGAGCCTGTAAATGTCAAAACCTTCTTGGCATTTCCAAAATAAGCAAATTTAGAAATGCAGAAGACCAAAATAAAATGTTTTCACTGGCCTCTACTTGTCGACACAGGGTTTGTTGACTCTTGGATTGATCTCCACGAAATGGACCGTTCCCATCAATCAAGGGTGAATCTCATTATCCTCGCGATTCCCATCAAAACCCCCTTCCCATAATCGCATCTAATGCGCCACTTGCGAACCGCGCTCACCTTGAAGTTCGACGCGGACATCCATTGGACGATGAGGTCACAGAAGTCGTTCAGAATCTTCGAGTCGGCGGGGAGCCGCTGCTCGCTGACGGCGTTGACGATCTCGGCGCCGAGCTCGAGCCGCGCCCGAGGGTCGGGACTGTTGCGCGCGACCAAGTCGGCTAACCACGACATGCTCTCGAAGGAAGTGTTCCTGTCGGCATAAGAAGGGGAGACCTGGAAGCGAGCTGCACGGTGATAAGGGGCCTCGGCGGCGAAGGCAAACATTGCCACGAAGGGTGGGTTTGCTTGCTTACACGCCGCGATAATTACGTGTCTTCACGAGGCCCAGGACGAGCGGGTGACCGGCTGATGACTTCTTCTGGCAGATGGTGGATCATTAGCGCGCTATTTTATGCGGCGACTTCGCCGAAATGTGCCAAAAGCAACTAATTTCGAGATTGTGGTAATTACGTTTCCGATTATTGGCTGAGTAAACGGACCGAAGTTTGTCGGTCAGTGTGCTCGAGGGGTTTATAACTGGGGAGGGGAGGGTCTTGGAGTGAAAATAGTGGAGAAGAAGCTGAAATTAGACAGTGTCAAGCTTTGAAATGCAGTGTTGCGTCCAGGACAAGGCTAAGACAATGCTCTGGAGGACACTAAGGCGATCGAAGACACCCTTAGAAAGTTGTTTAATTCGAGGATACCGTCCATGGTTTTGTGAGTTCTTGTGAGAACATTAGTGTATAATATAGCCCTTCTGCTAGTAGTCCTAGAGTTTTTGGAAAGTTCGAAGATGCCCAAGAAATGGCCCTTTCTAAACAGATTGCAATTTTCATAGTATTTTCTGATTCAGTTACCGGAAATACCGTTGGTACACCTCAAAAACTGACGGAAGGGCGTCGAATAGTGAGCCTAGGGGCTACTATAGTACTGCTCACATTGAACACTAAATTTTAAGAAGATTTTCAAGAAGAATTTCTACTCCATTATCAAGCAAAAACACAAGTAGTTCCCTGAGTGAATTAGACCTTTATACATTGTGCGCATATATGAAGCATAGAGGCATTCTTGAGGGTCAGAGAATCAATCATAGAAGTTCGGTTTTTCACTGCGTAAGAATATCAAAATAAAAAAGGCCAAATTCTTGTGTGGTGATAAACACAATAGCTCTTTATAACAATATGAAAAGGCCTATCAGGGAACAGCAGCGCGTTTCTATGGGAATAGTACAAAAGGGGCACCCAAAGGGTGTTATTTTGACATGGGCGAAATATGAAGCTCTGAAAGGTCTGTCATAGGAATTATTGACAGCAAAACAAGAGGGAATATGTACGACATAAACACCTAAACTCAGTTCCTAGTCAGGAAAGGGTTCCTCCATTGTTACGGAAGAAGTTTCCGGCAACTACTATAATAGTCAAAGATGCGGAAACCATTGCCGGAAGCTGTTCATGCGACTATGGCCTAGTCGTTCCAATTCTGAACAATGGGGAATAACGACGCAGGTCTCGTTACTCCATTCTTCTATGAATTCGCGAGGGAGGAAGAGGTTGCCTACCTACTTGCGTCACACTTAAGCCTCACACTGACTCCTGGACACCAAAAAAACCTGTTCCACCTCGTTGATATCTCTCGAACATCCAATTTTTTCGTCTCTGCACGTTTTTTGCTGCTAGAAGCAGGTGTGTCTCTGCTGACCACTTGGCTCCCCGGCACTGATTGATCCCGGCGACCTTTGGTGGATCCAAAAATCGCAAAAACCAATTCACTGAGCTGAGGAATATCCTGGAGTAGCCCCGCGAGTTCATAGAGCACTCAATATCGCCGTCAGAGAAAATATGCAACTGGAGAGGCGCATGAATATGATCGCTTCCAATTATCGGCTTTCCCATTACTCCGTCCCGTCGACTCGACTTCACAGAATGGCCCCTTTGAATGAGGCAAAATATCGATGGATCCATATGCCGTTTGGGTCTTTTGGATTCTGGCGGGAAATAAAGCATGAGTTTCACCAAAAAGCTTTGAGGGTTATAGGGTGAGGCTAGTCATGTCTGACGTAAGCTTATTTCAACCTACGCGATTGATCTCCGCGTCAAGGACCGGAATCCATTGACATCTACCGCATTTGTGACTTCTACGATGAGATACAGAAGCCTTATGACCTTACATTGGTGGTAAACGTCATGCCTAATGGACATCGGAACAAAGCCTCGGATGAAAATAGAAGGCATTGGAGCTTAGGCCATTCAGTATCCAGGAAAACAGTTTTTTCTGACCCTAAGCTGGAAGTGATGGGAGCGATCTTTGGCGAAGATGGACTTGGACCAAAATGGATTTGCTTCCCACCATAATTGAAGTGATCTTGAATAACTTAAAAGAAACTACAAACAACAAAAGGAAAAACGAATGACGATGGAACCGATGATTGAATCAGCAATCTTCTATGACTCAGAAGCTCAAATCCTACAAGCAAGAGAAATAGTGAAAGATGGTAAAAATTTCTTTGGCCTTTATCTTTAATAGGACCCCACCGGTCACGCTGGATGCCGGTAAGGGTGGTCCCAAACCTTTGGAGGGTCTTTCAGAGTTGGTTTCGACGCGATGCTCAAAAAGTGAACAATTTGGAGATGAGTAATTCTTGGGTTTGCACTGCAAAGTGCAAGAAGGTGAGCTGCTCTTAAGTACCAAATAGAGTCACAAAACTAAGGGTAACTTCAGCGCGCACGACAAGCCAAAGGCATCTACCGTCCTGTCTGCACAGACCCAGACAGTCGGAGAGACAGAGACAGTCTCTCTGGAAGACAGACAGTCTCTCTGCAAGCGTGTCCGTGACGGGGACGCATTCCAACAATGGAGTGGAGCATTATCGGCCGGACGTGCGGTGTGATTGCAAGTGTCCGAAAAAAGCCGAAGACGTTTTATCGATTCGCGGCCACCACATTCGGCGTCGAGGGGACCCCGGATGGGACCCCCCTAGGGCTGCTGGAAGACGAGAGGCGAGCGAGAGCGCGATGGACGGCGCATGAATAAACAAGCCGGCACTCGGCCGGTCCTGCCTCGCGGTGCCAAATGGATTTAATTGGGGAGTCGCGCGAGGCTAGGACAAAAGTTCTCCCCTCAAGTCGGGAAATAAGAATATCTGCGAAGAAGGGGCGCGTTGGCGGTGCTGAAATCGAGAGGCCCGCGACAGCTGTCACTTGGCCCCGGGCGGCGGAGACCATGCGGATGCAAACGGGCGAAGGAGCAAAAGTGTGCGATGAAAAAGTGGACGACGCCGAGGAGGCGACCTCGCCGGAACTGATGACGAGTGACAATCGCCCCGCATCTCCGATGCTCCTCGGCTCCCGGTGGGAGGCAAAGCGAGATCGTCTTCTTCGACTTCGCCGCCGGAAACCGGTTGCCGCCGGCGCGCAATCCATGCCGAATCGATGAACACCGTTCGAAATTAATAACAGCTTGGAGCTGTTCTCCCAATGGGACTATACTGCTCGCCGCGCGCTAAGGGGCGTGTTCCCCAGGACCCGGCCGCTCACCTTCTTGACAAAACAACGGCTTTCGGGCTTTCGAAACGTACATCGACAAGTTTCCTGGAGGAACTGGGGTCCCAACAACAACAACGCTCTCGACAACAACTGGATTTGTTCTTCTTCATCGAATTGATCACCGCATTGAACTCGGACACGATGACGGTGTTCATCTCCTTCATTGGGTACGACTGAGGATGTAGGAGTAGAGGTATACTTCTGCAGGTTACGCTTGCGCAGATAACGGGCTTTAGAGCCTAGAGTCTTGTTTTGCATGCACTATGAAGTTCTATAAAGTTTATTAACTATCAGATACGACTTGGATACGAGGTTCCGATCCGGGACTATCCAGGGTCACTCATCTGTAATTCTGTAAATCTGTAAATCTGAGCAACCGTAGAAAGAATGGTCGTAAGGCTTTTCTATCCACAACTGGCTCTTTTGTTTTGAGGTTCCTTTTCTTAGTTCTTGGGTAGAGCTTCGGAAGAACGTTTATTACCAAGCTTAAACACAAATAAAGCTTACAGCACTCGCACTTTGAGAAATTCTAAACTGCAAGATCAAAGCCGGTTTAAAAGCCCTTGGCTCAAGAGCTAAGAGTTAGTAGAACTTCTATCTTCTTTTGACGTCAAGTATGAAGCGTAGAACGTCTCGAACGTCTCTCTTTCCGAAGGGAAGTTTTTGTTTACAAATCTCCACTGTCTTTAAAGTACACTCGTCGCAATACGAATTCGCTCTGTTCTCCTGAAATGAATCACCCTTTAGCAACATTGCCACTGAAGCGCGTGACTCACATTGTCATCGGCCATCAACTTTGAAGGTCTGACATTGTTCAATCTTAATCATTCGTTTGTCCATCGAGCTAGAAGTCACATATATTAAAAGAACGTAGTTAGTATTGTCGAATGCCAGGGATGCTAAAGGGCCTAGGCAGGTTAAGGGGGTTCGGTTAAAGTGGTTCGAAGTGAGCCTGATCCACCTGGTACATCTAACATTAACTGTTTCTGTAGCATTACCAACAATCCATCGGCAAATTCCAGGGATCTCTGTTTCTGTCGATGTTATTCCACGATTTTGAAAGACCTGATTATCTGACTACATCTTCTGGCCAATCTACAATCTACTTCTGGTCTGTATTTGTATGAATGAACACATAAGTACCGTTTAGTTCATTTATTCTGTTCAATCGCTTACAAACAAAGATCAGGCGAAGAAGATGCGCAGAAAATCGGTCTTCCTCATTAAGCTTAGGTCGTCGTGACCGCCGTGGCCCGCGGCTAGGTACTGTTCTGTTGCCTGAGGGTTTCCAACTCCTCTTCATTGGCACATTCAAAGGAAACATAGAACCGTCGCGAAGCAGTTCTTCAACATATTTATTTTAATCCCTCCATTACATGATCAGGTGAACAAGATGCACAGAAGAGTGGTCCGAAGCATCAAGCTGAGGTCGTCCTGTCCGTTGTAACCCGCAGCGAAGCGTGGTGGCTGGATGCCTTCTTCTTCTTGGTTCGCACAGTCGAAAGCAACGTAGAAGACCCTTTCGTTACCCTCGCGGCTGTCTTCGTACTTGTAGATGCAGGACGGCTTGACAAAGCTAATGCGGTGGTGGTACTCCCTGTTGAGGAAGTCGCGCTCCTCCTTTGAACAAACCTTCAGCGCCTTCTTGAGATCCTGTGTAGCCGTAGGAGAGGCCGTCCTGAGCACGAACTGTTCGAGTTGCTCCGCTCCGCCTTTGCAATTCCCTTCCAGAACCAAAAT
>KN168962.1:8769-19706 GCA_000757755.1 Steinernema glaseri
GGCTTCGTCGACGACCACTACGTTGTCATGGACATCGACGCCCCAGATGGCTCGCGTCTTCTCATGGAGCAGAATCTGATATGGCAACAGAACGATCTCACAGAGATGCTGTGCCTTCCGGCTGGCGTAGTAGGGGCACGCTGTTGACTCCCGTCCACTCTGGGCCAACGCCTCTACGTCCTTGACGGACCTATCCGTGGCGAGAATCAGGTCCGCGAGGTCTTCGATGGCGTCACTCTTAGCGTACTCGCACTTGCATGTGGCCTTCTTTTGACCCCTTCGCGCCGAGGACGGCTCGTCGTCGATCTTCGATGCCTTCTGCGACGAGCTCTTCGCCTTGCGCATTTCCAAGCAGCGCTCGTTCATCAGGCTCAGGTTTTTGAGGCTTCGAACTTCCTCGTTGACGCAAAGGGCCTGTCGCGACGCCAGTTGCACCACTCGCGGCTCGAAGGACGTCTTCCGGATCTCTTCCAGGAACTGCTCCAGCTGGGAGTGTGTGCGAGAGGCGTAGTAGATCTTGACGCACTTTAGTGTGGCCTCTTCTTCCTCGGGCTTCCGGAAGTCTTCGTCGTCCGGCAGCAGATCCTGTAAGTCAAAGAATAAGCTACTATGCAAACAATATCATTTGCATATAGAAGAGGAACAATCCCACTCCTTTATTTAGATGAACTAAACTAACCGAGTCCGAGACGTCACTGGGCGACTTCTTGGGATTCTCTGGGAAGAGATCTTCATCACTCTCTTCAGTACCGTCGTGCTTACGCTTCCGAAATTCAGACTTCTTGTGGCGGCCTTCGCGTGCGTCTTTCAGCCTGTCATCCACTTTGCGAATCTCGGCAGCCTCGTCCTCCAAGTTGCTGAGTTCCTTCTTCGCAGCGAACTTGACCTTCTGTGCAGCTATCCAATCCACTGCTTTACCGTCTAAATGTCGGTTTAAGGGAATATACAAACAAACGCCTTTACCTTCAATCGAGTTCTGTTCTAACTTCGCCATTTGCTGCTGCAGGTCGGAACGGCGCTTCTTCTCAAATTGATTGAGCCACGTGAGCACGGCGCAGATCGTGCTGAGGGACTTTCCCGTTCCCGTCGGTGATTCAAAGATTCCTATTCTCCTAGCGTCGATCGCCGCCGTGATCGCTTCCATCAGGTTCTTCTGGATGTCATATGGTGGGAACGGGAAGGAGAACGGATGTTCCTTCGGCCCCGACGTAGTTACATCTTCTCGCTTGACGACCGGCGATCGGAACTTGGACATTTTGCTAGTAGACGTCGGTGTTAGGGTTGCGGCGGTAGGGGTCCTGGCTGACGTCAGAGGAGAGCGAAACTGGGAGCTGCGCGGAGTTCTCAGGCCGGAAGTCCTAACAGGAGTCGTTTTCGCGTCTAAATAGAGTTCAAAATAAAGCATCAAATGAATACATCTCTTACTCAACGATGACAGGCCTGGTGACCTGATTGGAGTCGTTTGGCTGATTTGTGAGCCTAAAAGAAGTTATATAAGAAACGTTGGAAGCACGATGATTACCTAATGACAAGCGAGAGATAACGGGAGTCCGCACAGGAGTCGCGAGGGGCGTCTTTTGAGGCGTCGGCTCGGCGTTCGGCTCGTTCTCTTCATTTTCCACCTGAAGCAGTTGCCTCGCCTTGGACAGCGATTCTGGGCGGACTTCAATGTTCTTTCCTGATGCCGTTGCGAATCCGTGGAATTCATCATCGTCGGATTGCATCGCGCACTGAAACAGAGACTAATCACTGCAAGTTGTCAAACTTTCACGGGTTATGCGGGGTGAATAATTCACTCTCAAAACACGACATATTTGCTTAGATGTGTCAAACTATAAGCAGCAAAATAAACAACAATTAAAACGCGGACAATCCTATGAAATCAAGCGCAAGGCACTTCACCACAGCAGTTGAAAACACTGGCTGGCGACGGTCGAGCGAGGCGAAAGCGAACGGCGCGATTTCGCGCACTTTTTCGAACCAGTCGTTTCACCACGAAATGATACAAAAGTTCGCGTGCGGTGTGATACAATGGCGTTTTAAAATTTGAGTTGATCGCCAGGAGCGAGAAGTTGTGAAGTGTCCTTTCTGGCTGGCCTCTTTCTGGCGACATGCCTCGAGCCTGTGCCCACCATCACACGTTAGCCGCTTTGGGGAAAATCCGGGAACACCGCTGACCCACTGGAGTGCGACGGATTGCAATTTGGAACTTCCGACAAATTCTGGAGGCATCAGATGCGTTCTAAAGTGTAAACTTGACAATTATATCAAGCTAAGTGATCTGGGACGACTTAACATGCGAAGAATCGCATGATTCATGTGGTAAAAATCAAGAAGGCCCTCTTTTATCGAGCCGACTCGACGTCGTCGGCAAACCTTCTAGTGGGCTCTAGTTAGGATTCGGGACAATCCAAGATCGGATAGGACTGGTAAACGGATTGACCCAGCGATCTTTTGTAGCGGATTTAGACAGTCAGGTAATAAAGGAGCACCTTTAACCGTTCAGTTGCATTTCTGGTTCACCTCTTACGCGGTCGATTGATTTACGTTGCAATGGAAAGTGAACTCAGGTTGGTTTCTGCACCTTTGCCTCCATTTTTGTCCTCTTGCAGCATCATCGACGAGCGCGTACTCCAACTGGAAGAGCTTACAGCGGAGCTAGAGAGCGTGAAGGCCATGGTCGCGATTGACGGAGTGCGCCTACGGAACGCGCTCAAGATGGAGAAGTACTTGCGAGGTCAGCTGGAGACGGATATCGATGCCTTGAAGAAGAACAAGCATCCACGGCCGGCTCTGTACGGGAATGGCAGATTCCACGCGCTTTTGGAGAGCGTAGTGCAAGCCGCTCAGCAGTTGAGTGAGTGCGACGTCGATTTCCCAGGGATCAATGAGCTGAAGAAGACGACGCTGGCTGTTGTTCATCGAATGGTCCAGGAGGTAACTGTCACCTTCTGTTCCTTGATCTGATCGATTTACCTTTGTTAGCTGAAATGCGTCCAATTGGAGAACCCTTTCCCTCGCCACCTGTTCGAGAAGGCTGAAGCGCTTGTGCAGAAGACGGAGTGATGTAACTAATGTTTTTGCTTAAGATGAAACTTCATTCATTGTCAGTGCGAACTACACCTAAAATATGACGTTATTAACCACCATAACAAGTTACTAAGATAAACCATACCCAGGTCCCACACTGAAATTGTGGATATATAATGTGTGAAATTTCACGGATTCGCAAAATGGTTCAAATACAATTTGCCATTGTTTTCTTTCTCCTTTCTAGCACGATGGACACCCTCCCTGTCGAACTCGTCGCCCCAATAGTCGAGATTGTTGACTCAAAATCCTTGGCAAACCTAAAAAAATTCCTTCAAACGGACAGCCCGTGGTCCCGCTCCGTAGACCAAGCACATACTTCACGTTTCGACCTTTCCATCATCGTGAGATACTTGATAGGCTCCGATCGGATGCAGCTCCATCTCGACAAGAGGTTCCTAAATACTGATAAATGGATCACCTGGACACCCCAGGACGACGACAATTTCAAAATTGGAACGCTCTTCCTCACCGTTAACTCCGGAATGGCGCGCTTCTATCCGTACTTACAAATAACTCGCGCTGCTTGCTACTCCAGGGTGAGTGAGGTGCTGCGCCTAATGAATTTCAGCAGAAAGCTCGATATATCCATCGAACAGCTGGACGAGTACCCCGGCGGCCTCCTGGATCTGCTGCCTCGAAAACGGGACTCACTTCAAGTATCCGTGAACACGGTGAAGTGTAACATCCTCCGTCCCTTCGACATTCCCATCCGCCTTCACCTCCGCCCCTTCATTGGACGCCACCGTACCGAGCATATCAAGGGACTTCGGGGACGCAAATGCCTTCGGTGGTTGGTCGACTACTGGAAAACCTACGCACCTGAGCACTGGGATTGGGACATCCTGATTCCCATGGTCGACGGCGACATATGGGAGAGGGAACTCCAGGATTTCGCTCATAAGTCTCACAGGAAGTACTACTATGACGTGAAGACCAGGAGGGGAAAGAATTACGTTCTGGACGTGTGGTATCGGAAAGATGAAGATGTGGTACAGGTGAGAACGCGGAAGAACGCACAGAACGAGTCCAAAGGTGAATATTGTGCAATATTGTAGGAGTTGTCTTATTTTTTAAGTTGTTTAAATTTCATGTTCGTTCATTCTGTGATAAAACTATTTGGATTTAAGTGGTCAGTCTCCAGTAACATGATGACCTTCTGAAGGAGAAGAGGTCGTCTTGCTCACTAGGTTGAACAGTCGGCACAGAATGGAAAAGTGAGAGGGAGCGGGAAGGGACGGCGTGTGTGTGTCCTGAATGTGTCCTTGAAGAAAGTGGGAGCGGAAGGAAGTGGGCTGCGGAGTAGGGTTCCTTATCCACAAAGGCAACGATTCCGCGTCGGACCCCACCTCTTTCAGCGAGATTTAATGTCGAGCAAACGTAAATTCTTTTATCTGGTATCGGACTGTGCTATTACGGTTACGGTAACAATTCGGTTACAGTCTGAACACACCGGTCCTTACAGATTCGTATGCGCGGCTTCCATATAAGACATTCGATTGCAGAAGTTGGATAATCCGCTGTATTTAAAAAAACAGAGAGAAGTTGTTGACACTTGAAGCTGACTCTCTGAAGTCAATCAAGCTCTTCAGATAGATCATGCATATGACTTGGACTCACACATGTGAAAGAAAATCGTTTATACTACGTTGTAAACGTTAAAAAGCATAGATCGCTTTACACATGCTCCACGCGCGGAAGCTTCGCAAGAGAAATTTCAGAATTGGCCCGGCCACTTGGGGCTTTCGACGACTTCGTAGAGCTGCAAGGGTTCCGAGGCAAACATCCTAAGATCCGTCCGCCCGACTGCCCTCCAGTATCGCTTTCGGCCAGCGACTTTTGGGTTTGCTCCGAAGAATGATCGGTCTTCGAGGAGAGGTCGGTATTCGTTCCACTCTGAAGCTGTTTCTGGATCATCTTCTGTCGTTGCGCCTGTACAGCGTTCTGATAGTGCTTGACGAGGACTCGGAAGTTGTGGGCCGTTTGCTGGCGCGCCTCCTCGGCGACTTTCTGCGCATGCTGCTCCAGACGTTGCTCAATGTCGTTCGCGAGGTCCGCCTGTTGATTACGGTATGTTTTCAGCTGGAAATCGTTGTCTGTAGAGTGCTATGGTTGGAAGTCATTACCTTTGACATGACGTGCACGATGACTGCGACTATGGCGCACATGGCCAGAAACGTGAGCACAACGAAAATGATGAGCGGGGTTTGCCACCAGTTACTCTGAGGAACGTGAACAGCATTGGATACCAAATCCTCCTTCGAAGCGAGGGCGACAGGTGCTGGAGTCGTCGTAGTCGTGGTGCTTGTTGTGGAGGTCGTCGTCGAAGTTGGCAAGACCTAAAGTGTTTAAATTAACATCACAGCAGAAGGTAATTGATACTACTTCATAACTCTTCTCGGGAGTGTTGCAACTTTCGCCTACACAGCAACACAGTTTTCCTGTCAAGCCATTGTGCAAAGCTCTCTGCTGGCAGCGATTCTTGAATGGTTCACTGGATGCTTTGCCACAGGAACGCGGAAGAGCGTAACCATCGATCTTTCCACATCCATACTCCACCTTATTGGGCTCGTCATCAGGAACGAACGTGAAGCACGATTCTTCCTGAAAAGACACGATGAAAGGCACTTAACGGGCAAGAAGCTCGCGAAAGAAAGATATCAAGAAACAAGGTGTAAACGGTAGAAACAGTCACAAATACCTTGCTGAAATCGCACGTGAAGTTTTGCGCCCCGTCGGGAGTCTCATAAGGGTTGAAGTGGTACGGGACGGCTCCAACGGTCATCAAACACTCCCCTTTTTGAGGGGAATCACCGAAGGCATGTCCGCCGAGAGCGACGGAGAAGATGAGTGCCGCAAGCGGCACCCAACCGAACTTACCGGAATTTTTTTTCATCACTAGAAAGTGACCGAATGAACCCGCTGCAGGTGGTCCAGACTGTCTGGGTCGTTCAAGTGGGCGCTCATGTCTGAGATGTTGCAAGTGGCCATCTTCGTGGGCACTACTGTCTGGGCGAGAGTCATTTCAATCAGAACGATTCGTGATGTCGGCGCCCTAATTGTGGAGGCAGAGTGGAAGCTGCAGTTTGAGAATTTTCAGAGGCGTTGTTGAGTATAGGAGGTTGTTTATATAGTCGAGTGGTCTAAGGCGCCTTCGTGTGCGAAGGGTCAAGAGTTTGATGCCGGCCTGCATCACGAATTTTTCTTCAATGCGACTGAAGATTCTTCCAGGAAAATTTTTCGATGAAAAGGAAATTCCCAAATTCTTTGTTACGTTAAATTCAGGAAACACTAAATAAACAGTGTAAGATTCCTCAAATTCGAATTTTACAGCTGTCTGCAACTGCAAAGGCAAGAAATTAGGGAGGAAGAATAAGTTACAGTACATATTTATGCGCCACCCTGTAGATTACGGTAGCGTCTTGAACTAGTTTTTATGGAATGCACACGTAGATGTTTGTTGCTCGATTCTACGCCTGCCCCCACAGGTCTTTACTCCTACCGTAACAGCATTCCGTTTCTCTAATCATTCTAGTCTTATCGTTGAAGGATTTTGGTCCCACACTTCCCACTTCCGATTGGTTTTTGAATTCTGAACTCCAATCAAGGGCTTATCGTGTGTCCCTCAAGCGTTTGGGATTCAAAATGCTGCTATAGCAAAATGGCGGCCAGATTGATCATCTGTTTTCGCTCATCAATGTTTAAAAATCACACCCCGGAAGCCGTTCCGGGCCGGCCGTTAAAACGCATCATGAATCGATTAAAGCGCATTTCACATAACCCATTCCCATTTTGTAAAGACGAAACGACGGCGCGTCCTATCGTACGACGAAACGTCGTTTGCTGCCGTGCTTAAGGTGCGAACACCGTTGTTCTCGCCGCCGGCTTCTCGCCGCCGCTTCTCCTCGTCCCTGATAGCGAGCGGAGGAGAAGAAGCGCGGCGACGGGATTAGCGCGTCGCCGCCGTCGGTACACAAACCATTTTCGGTGGTTCGCGTCCGCTTTGTCGCCTCGCGTGCGCTTAAGGTGCTGGCAGCTCCTCGACGCGCTTCCTAAGGCGATTAGCGAAGAAGCCCAAGAAGGAAGGCAAACGCAGAGGGCGAGGCCCGTGGCAATGTGTGATGAGTGATAAGCGCCGGTGGCTACCTAAGCCTTTAAGGAAGGTCCTGAGCGCCCACGGCGTGAGTCAATACGCCGAGGCACTGGACAAACAGATCATGAATCATTTGAATATGTGCAGCAGTAAACTGCGCGCTAACTGGTCCCGGCCCGGTTTGGAGATGGAAAAATGAGCGAGGCTGGTTGCATGATCAGTGAAGGCGTGATGGAGGGGGATTACGGTAGACTGTCCTATAGATAAAAAGGTGGCTTTGTCGACGTAGATTCGTAGTTTGAACAGAAATGATGTGGAGCAGGTTGATAACAGTTTTGATGACAGAAGCTGTGATGGTGATGGGGAGTAAGTTGAGAGTTATGTAGCTTCTTACCATGCTACCAACAGCTTGCATACCTCGATCTTCAATATGTAGAGGCATTGGCAACGGGGCAGGCCTCGACAACGTAGAGGCATTAGACGCTCTAGCTTGTAAGACTCCCTTACCTATTCGCAGGATTCCCTGGATATCTTTTTACAGAGTTAAGAAGACTGGTCGTTAATAAAAGGATGATGAATTGGAGATAGAAGGTCTCATCATGTTGGGTGAATGAAGTTACAATATGGTCCGAGCCGATCAAAAAATATCTGACATACAGGAGATCACAGGAGATTGCACCAAATGAAGCAAGGCTTCGTGATATTCCGGAAGGCGACGCAGGAAAGCGTGTAAAAACAGATTCCTCCACCGGAAGAACTGTTTGCTGGAGAAGCCGATTACCATCGATTATCGCTTAACGGGAGAACCCGTTCGTTCCACACTTCAAACTGTACTTCCGGAACGTCCTTTCTACGCGTGCTGTGTTCGTGGCACTTATTCTGGGGTGTCCATAAAAGAGATCCCTATTTTTTAGCCGTACCCTCAGAAGGAAAATAAGGAGAGCGTGTAGGAAAGCGTGCACTTCCGCTGGCATTCTTGCATAAGTGTGTGTTTCCCCTCTAAACCTTATGTAAATACGTAATGGGCTTGAGTTGATAAGCAGAAAAATGTGAACCGATTTTCGAGCGTCACGCGCGTGGAGGGTTGTAGTTTATGGATGAACCTTACCAGAATCTATAGAAGGACGTCAATCTGTTGTTTAGAAGCACACTACTACGCCTCAGATCCTCAAAATCTGTTTCTGTCGCAAAGGAAGTTGTTTAGCAAACATATAAATCAAATCTAACAACAATGGATAAGATTTTTGAGACCCATCATGCAGGTCTATGCAAAGAGGACGTCTCATATCACTAGAAGCACCCTGAAGCTCCTCTCATGCTCCTTTCCACTCCTAGAGTCCGTCGCTTCCTTTCTCTCCCGACTGTTTGCCCATTTTACACTTTGCACACGCTCCGATCCTTCTTGAACGGATTAAGCGATGAGTGATCTGCGCGCACAGGCAACGTTACAGCAGGTCAAGCCTCTGCGACTACGGTATAGGGCGCGTCGTTTCCTGACACTACTTTACTTACACCAGATCACTCGTATGGCATTGTACAACAACACAAACAGAAATATACAAAACGGATAGACCTCGAAAACTCTGCGTAGAAGATCTTTAGTGGAGGGAAGAGGAGGAGGCGTCGGAGCTCGACGGACTCGAGAGGCCGTTCACATCCAGGGACATCTTAAAGGCGCGAATTACGGTAATTGGAGGTGTGAAGCGGGCACTCACCACTGGGGAGACGTTGTGCGAACTTCTGTGCACCTGAAGTGTCCGTGATTGACAGAACCCTCGGTTGCAGATGTCACAAACAAAAGGCTTGACAGGCGCATGGGTGTACTTGTGGTCGCGGAGGTGATCCTGGCGTCGGAAGCGCTTCCCACAGATCTCACAGGGGAAGGGCCTCTCGTTGGTGTGCGTTCTTTCGTGGATCTGCAGGTTGTACGACTTGGAGAACTCTCGTTGACAGTAGGGACAGATGAAACGACGCTTTGTGCGCGTGGTCCTTCGGATCCTCGGAGTTGAGGGCAGAGCGAGCGAAGTGGTACACCTGGGTGCGCGTGCGCAGGCCTGTTCTTGGATACTGTCGGCAAGGCGGGAGAAGTCGAATTTTGGAGTCGCTGCTTGCGCGAGTCGCATGTTCTGAAGAGAGAGCGGAGTTAGAAGATTGATATGGCTCTGTAGGGTAAGAAATAAACTAATGGACTTTTGCTCAGCATGAAGTTGAGAGCGGAGTTGAGTGAGGTTAGGCTAGAAGCTCTGTAGGGCACTTTTGCTTAAAACGGTAGTTTGATCATTTTTGTTATATCGTTTAGCTTGGAGTTGGTTTCTATCCCGGTAAGACTTTCTTAGGATAGAATCAAAAACCTCAGTAAAGAACGATGATCCCTGTCAAACCGATACAGTACCCATAAGCCAACAGAATAAACCACACAGCTGCTGCGCGTGCTTATCGTGTGACAAGGCTAGGTAAACTACCGTAATAAAAAAGAGGCGCTACCTTGTGTATAGTTCTTATCAGAGTGTGAAATTTGATGTCTTACAAAACTTTAGTATTGATCTGGTAGGCCTCAACAGAGCGATGGAGTACTTAAAGGTGTTAAGATTCTATGGAACCCGTCAAGAATTTTAAAATGTTTCCTTAAAAACAATTCTCATTGAAATCCCTCCGCAATTTATAGAATCATAATAAGAAAGGATAGCCCAACTAACCTGGATTTGCATCACCATACACCCAAGTATGTTCCTCTGCAACTCTTGCTGGTTCGGGAAAATGGAAGGCGTCGGAGGAGAAGCTTGCGGAAGGGGCCAGAGCATCGGAAGGCCCGTGAACGGGTTGATCCACATCGCTGGCTGTGTCATGGCTGAGGGGAGCGGGGTACGGTAAGCGAGGGTCGTCTTCGCGGTCGCGCCACTAGTGCCACTAGAACCACCGATCGGCAGTCAATGACTGTAGACGGAGAGCTGCCGCCGCGAGTGGTGGCTTATTGGAGGGCGGCCCGCCCGCCCCTTTCGGGGACCGCTCACTCCCTAACGGGCGCTTTCGCAAGCCGCCGGCAACCTCCGATCGGTAACACTTGAGCGGCGCTGCTCGCGCTAGATGATGATCTCGCGCTCCCTCATTGCATAAACAATCGCCGCAGGGAGGACGAGCCGAAAGAGGAGATAAAGAGATAACAATGGCCCTTGAGAAGGTGGCCGGGGTTCGGCGCACAAAGGGACGATCCGTGGACGTCAGGATGTTTGCGTTGCCGACTTTGCAATTCTCCCGATTTGGAGACGAAAGGCGCGAAGAAACGGGAATGTTTGTCCTCGGCTGTCCGCAAACAGAAAGAAACCGAAAGTAGCACAGAGGAGCGCTTGAAGAAGATTCATTCGGTTGGGTTACGGTAGCCGGGTGATCCACATCTCTTCCTGCCCTTCTGACTCTCCGTTTACAGCCCGTTGTAAAGCGTACTTCCCTTCGAGACCATAAACTCACGAAGTCAAGTGTTCCTGGCACGATTGATCCACTCTCGTCAATGCTCCCTCACCTGGAACCAAAGAACTTTTCGTGTCAGGACCCCTCAGCACCGCCTCCTTGGCTCCCCTTCCCACCGGAAACCCACCTTCGCGGCATTCAGTAGAAGACGCCATTCATCGGATGCAAATCGATCCAACTTTTTGCGTCCACATCCGCTCTCCCGCGCCCTTCCGTCGCGCCTTCTTCCCCGCGGGTTACGGTAGTCCGCTATAAACAATGGAGTGTCGCCGCGGGCAACAAATGTTTC
>KN168971.1:3459-26881 GCA_000757755.1 Steinernema glaseri
CCGAAGGAGAACGGGATCTGGATGTCGGTGGTATTCTGGAGTGGGGCTTCGGCGGTCCCGAGGAAGCAGCGGTCGTCCACGCGGATGAACGTCTCGAACTGCTTGAGACAGAGCTTGAGGATTCTGGGGGAGAGGAGGTCGGTGGCTTCTGGAAGGCGCATCTCGAAGCGACCGAGAGCGGAGGTCTAAAAGATGCACATAGTTAGGGAGAGCTGTTGAAACTAACGCAGAAACATACCTGTGGAAAAGTGGTGGTAGTAAGGATAAGGAGGAATATTAATCGGCTGAGAACACCCATCGGAGGCTGAAATTAAAACGGCGAAAATTAAAATAAATACGGAACAAGGACAAAACAAGACAGTGCTAGAACGCGATCTACGCCAGTGACCATGAAGGGGAATGTACCCTTACCCGCGTCCGTGGCTCCGCCTCCCAGAAAGAATGCCATGAATGGAACGTAAAACAAGTGGCAGATGTCATCCGGCCATCTGGTCGCAGGGGAGCCGTCACGAACACAGGTAAAGGAATGAAAAAGCGCGTTAAGCTCCGTTTCAATGGGGGTGAACACGTGCGGCGGAGGTGCCGGTTTTGCTCGGAAACGGCACAGAAAGCGAAAGGGTAGTCGGCGGCTAATACCGCTTAGCCCGGGCAACCTACTCGCGCGTTAGAGTCTAAAAAACCGCGCAAAGGTGTTAATGGAGGGCGACTACGGCGGTGAGTACGGTTATCTCATCGCGCGGTAATTAACACGCGCATTTCGACCGGCTCGTGCTCAGTGATTTACGGGCACTTTGGGAAACAAAAGTTCCTTTGCGACCGCGCCAAGTGCCAATAGCAATTCGGTAGAGCGAGATGATTTACATAAAAGCTCCGGCGCCTCGCTCGCGTCGTGTTTTCAAATCACCGTTAGATCGAGCGTGAGATTAGCTTCCCTCCAGCCTCAGATCAATTAGTAAATGTCATCTGCATAATAACAACACGTGCGTACGTTCCCAGAGGTACATGACGGAATGCCCTAAGTTTATGGGGGTGAGGAAGGCGCTAAAATCGTACATTGCAAGCGCGCGCTGCCCATTGTCCTCGCACCAGGGCACTTATCTGCCTTCGCACCTTCTAGATACTAAATTATGACAGCACGCTACGATAACATCGTAAATCGAGTGCAATCTGAAACAACGGTAGGTGGTCCCTCAGGTAGCGTCGCCCTTGCAATAAACCAAAATTTGACCCACCTTTTGCACGAAGAAAAAAACAGTAAAGATAGTATCAAAGATAAATATTGGAAGACATAGCGAATGATCTTTGAGATAAACTCAAAGGTAAACTCTGCACAGACGAGACTCCTATTCCCTGCAGACGAGACAAGTCTGCAGACCGTCTCTGCTTCAATGTAGACATCACTCGCAGTCAGTCTGTAAGATGTCTTCGCGAAGTTCAGTCGACTCTTCCAGTGAATCAAAAGCAGCGCAGCGGTGCTCCAAGACAAAACAAATTAAAACGGACAAGCGGAAACCTTCCACGTCGCTTCTCAACTTTCTGATCGTAGTGCAGTTCTCCCTCAGCGCATCGCTCGCTCTCTCGTCATTGATCGGAGTAGGCGTTGGATTCGGGAAGGCGACAAGAGGATTCTTAGCGCTTTCGATCGCACACTTTGTTGGATGTCTCCCAGGAGTGGTCTACGTGTTCAAGGACAGCTATGGTGAGTTTAATCTTATCTGCGATTTATTTATACGTACATTTTAGTTCTACTGGTGGAATATGTTTTCTTCCAAAGTGTAGTAGCGCTTTCGGAAACTGCCTGGGGTATCGCCGGAGTGCTCGATGCTGATATGTCTACCATGGCGATCGTCGCTCTGTCCTGTCTTCCGCTGAATGTGAGTCATATTGTATCCACTTTGAGATATTGTATCCTTTATAGATTTTCGGTATCGTCATTGGAACTTGGTGCCACGAATACGGACTTCCACCATTCATGGAACGCTCCAAATTCATCGCTGCACTTACTCGTAGAAGAGCCTACGTATGTACTGACAAACGCGCTCCATTGTAAGCTCCGAAGGCGAAGTTCTTGATTTGCTTTTTTTAGCCTCGTGAAGGAATCCGACGACGGCAATTTGGAAAGTCATCGCTTCAACATTAGCAGCTTAGGACCGGAATCTGGCAAATTCTCCACCTCAAGTGTCAGTTCCCACAAAGCTTTCGATGCCACTTCTGGACCGAAGGACGTCCATAAAAACGCAGATACGGTAGGCGTCGAGGGTTGTGCTCGTTGTACGGAATCCAATTGTTGTTTAGGACCTCAAACCGACGGAGAAGCCTCTCGAAAGAACGGAAACCTTGGAAGAGTCCAACGAATTGAAACAGGAAACACCGCTGGTTCCCAAGCGTCGAATGAAGCAATTAGTTAGAGAAGTCAACACATCGTTTTGAGTCCTGTTGATTCAGTGTTAGTAAATATGTAATTTCTACTATTCTTTAGTCCAGCAAAAATCTTAGCTGACCCAAAAAGGGTGAGCTCAGATAGGAGCGAAAGACATATTTGCTGTTTTCATTATTTCTCAAATGAACTATGCAGTCATCAGGGCGCACCAAGGCGGCATCGAACCCGCCACCTCCGCGTAGTGAGCAAGACCACTAGCCATTCGGCTATACTCACTCTCCACCTCCGTGCTTCATCTAGCAATATATGGTTGAGAAGGCCTGATCCAGATTCTCTGTTTTGTAGTCCATTGTTTATTTTTACACCCTAGACCACTTCCCCATCGCTCTTGCGCGAATCCACGCGACGTCTTTCTCTCCTATGACCATCGACGGTCTTGCAACGAACGATAGTTTATCCTCCGTTCGCTCCATGGCGAGCGGCGATGACTGTTGAACTGCCGATAAACAAACCGTTGCATCTGCTTGTCCCACCGTCGCTTATCAAGCGATCGTTTCAGGATGATGTCTTCAGCAGAAAAGACCGCGGGAGAGCCTCTCGGCGTGGACGTCACCTCCCACCCGCTCGACTTCAACAACATCTCGCTCCCCGAATCGTCGACGACGTCGACAGCGCCCGTGGACCTTTCGCCGTCGGATCAGCGCAACATGAGCCATTCCAGCAAGGATGACTCCATTAAGGTAGATGGGTTCGTGCGGTTTACGAAGGCCCGATCGGTTCAGCAGCGCACGGAGGACATCGACCTCGGTGACAACGCTCTTGTCATCGATATCTCGGACGCGCTATCCGAGCGCGACAAGGTGAAGTACACCGTGCACACCAAGACGACGTTCGAGAAGTTCGCCAAGAAGGACGTCTCGGTCGTCCGCGAGCACGAGGAGTTCAAGTGGCTCCACAATTGCCTCGTCGACACGGAGGACTATGCCGGCTTCATCGTGAGTTATCCTTCGTTCCATCATTAATTGTGCCTCAGATTCCGCCTCGCCCACCTACGCCGAAGTTCGACGCCTCTCGTGAGAAGCTGCAGAAGCTGGGCGAAGGCGAATCGACTATGACGAAGGAGGAGTTCCAGAAGAGCAAGAACGAACTCGAACAGTAAGCGGAGAGGCTAGAGATTATTATTATGCTTGTTTTTTAGGGAATACCTCGCCACGTTCAAGAAGACTGTTGCGATGCACGAAGTCTTCTTGTGCCGCCTCGCCGCTCATCCAGTTCTTCGGAATGATGCGAACTTCAGGGTCTTCCTGGAATACGAGGACGACGTATGCTTAATAACCTTCTTACTGCGGATTATCTAAAGCATTTCAGTTATCCGTGCGAGGCCGCAATCGCCGAGAACAAATGGGTTCTTTATGGAAGAAAGTCGCCAAGACAGCCGATGAAGTGCTTCTCTCGGGACAGGTACTACTTGCATACAGGGAACAATATATATCCGAAAATCTATTCAGAAGGATCAAGACGAGTTCTTCGAGCGCGAAATGAACTATTTGACGACGTACCACGAGCGTGTGAGGGACACAACTTCGAAGTCCGATGAATGCACGAAAATCAGGAAGCGTAAGTAGCTCTTTGGATGGTCATAGCCAGGAGATATGGTCAGAAGTTCGGCATTGATTGGTCTTGCTCCCCAGAATCCTTTGAGACGGGGCCGTTTCTTCAAGTTACAAGTTGCTATACAGGCGCGAAACTGGGCTTTTTCTGAAGTTCTCGCCATTAACCCATTTCTTCAAGCATCAATAAGCTCCTCGTATGAATTGCTGCTTAAAGAAGCCACGTAATTACGACTTGTAACTTAAAGAAATCGGTCCCTGCGTGCTCCTATCTTCATAGTGAATCTTTATAGAAGTGGCCGACTCCTACTCGAAGATCGCCGGCTTGTTGGATCGCATGGTTCGCTTCGAGCAGCCCAAAGGAGATCACGAGATCCTCCGTAATCTTGTGAAGAACCACGAGCTCTTTGAGCGGTTGAAGAAGAGTGAAGCCCGCGTCTCCACGGACGAAGAACTCAAGCAGAGCGACACGCTTCGCTACTTCACGGAGGAAACTCAAGCTGCCAGGGATCTTCTATACCGACGGACGAGATGCCTCGCCAACTACGAAAGTGCCAACAAGAGTCTCGAGAGGGCCAGGGCCCGCAATCGCGATATTGCTAAGGTCAGCTTTCTTAACCACAGCACGTTCCTTAATCTATTATTATAGTGCGAAACTGAACAGCAGGAGGCGTGCAAGAAGTTCGAAGACATCAGCAAATTGGCGAAGACGGAACTCGAAGATTTGAAGGTCCGCAGAGTGGAGGCGTTCAAGAAGAACCTCGTCGATTTGGCCGAATTCGAAATCAAACAAGCTCACGTAAGCCTTGCTCCTTCTTGCTTAATAGGATGTTCTCATCTTTCAGACCCAGCTCCAAGTGTTGCAGAACACCCTCGCTGTGCTAAAAGCCAAGGGGAACAGCGCCATGTAAGATTAATGAGGTTGTGTATTTATACATACTTTCTTAAAAATTTATTGATTTATTCATATTGGAAACTTGTAATGTAAAATGGTATAAATTATTTAATGTACTTACCATGAGATGGAGTGAATTTGTGTTTCCAGGGCGGCTTATCTGGTATTGGATTACCGAAAGCGAGTCCAAGCGTTTAGAGGCGGTGTAGGGTGTCCGAATATAACCTGAGAGGCTCTTAATCTTTGTCCAGCTCCGCCGCCGAACTTCGCACCTTCTTCTGCTATTTGGACCGCGCAGCTCCTTGGACTGGTGGCAGTCTAAAAATAGCGGTGCGCGCCGCCGAATGATGTCATGCCTTCTTCAATTCTTGACTGGTTGTCGTCTCATCGCCGAAGGCCGGTTCGGGGACCGTAACCGTAATCCTTTGGCTGTTATTCGAACACTTTCTGACGGCGCTGGGAAGTCGCGTCGATTCCATAATCGGAAATTTGAGCGACTGTTTTCATTGTAATGGTGGCGGTCGGGAGATTGATGTTCTCTACAGTCAGCTGACGATCCGTGTGCTCAGAACCACGAGGTCTTCACTGTCTGGAGTTCGGTAGCCCGCCTGCGGCCCGCATGTTTGCTTTGTCCTTCGATTTCGACAATCAGCCCCGCTCGTTGTCATGTGACACGGCAGACGAGTTCTCTCGAGATGGCCGACTTCTTCTGTGCCCCCTGGATCGACTGTGCGACGATTCTTAGATGCTCTGCTTCTGGTCTACGCGTTCGAGCTCCATGTTTTAGATTGTCTCCTAGACGACAGTCTACTTCTTTCAGACTTTTCCAGCGGTCTGGTCTGAACGTGTGAGTCTTCTAGACTGTCTGCCCCCCGGTTAGACTGTCTGTTCCCTAGTTAGACTGTCTGCTAGACGACAGAGTTGCAGAACTCTTCTCTGCCCCCAGATTCCATTGGTGACGTTATTCCAGTGTCGCCGGTAACCAACGAGCAGGCGGCAGTAACCCCAAAGGAGTCGTGTTTTCGATTCCAAAGCGGGTGAGACTGATCGAGCCGCCGGCAAAAGTGCCTAAAGGCGGTGACTCACGGCAACAGAGACGCGAAGGCGTAGGTCGAGGAGCGGTGACGTGGGTGACGAAATTGGATGAAAACGGAACGCCGCTGGCCCGGGCTGCTTAGCAGTCCCCGAGCCGATGTCGCGAGTTGTTGGTGTTGGGGTCGGAAGTGCCACTGGACGGCCGTGAAAGGCGGAAGAAGGAGGCGATTCGCCTCTCCCGCGGCCTCTCTCCTCCGGCTGGCGAGCGGGATGCTCGAGTCACTTCCACTGGTCCTTATCATGCAAATGTCAAGTTCCTCCAGAATTGTTGTTGTTTTTTGGCGCAAATTGATTGATTCCGTGCATACGAACGACGCGAGCCCAGACGGCGTTATTTGTCGCGGGGCGGAGCGTCGGACTCGGCGCGGACATCGCTCCTTCCTTCTTTCCGTGACCGAAACCTTACAGGAACTGTCACGTGGCCCCCGCTCGCACTGTGACCACTTTATTAGCGCTCGTTCGCTTGGCGCGCTGCAGTCGCGATAATGACCCCTGGGGAGACCGACTCCATCCGAAGACGCCGCTAATCGGCTCCCTCTTCCGATGCACTTTCGGTTGCCTCCGCGTCTTCGCTGGAGGCACTCATATTGTCTTGGGCACGTGACCGTCACGTGAGCGAGTCCCATCCGCAGTGGCTAGTGTGTGTGCAACCTACCACTGCAGCGGTCCCTGCAGTTGTACTTTAGGTGCGCCTCTTCGTTTGTGTTGCGAATGATGACGCGTTTGCCGCAGCGCTCTCCGTCTTCTTAAGATTTGAAATTCGCCTGCGCTCGGTGTTTTCCCTCCCTCTGCAGTGTTTGTTGTGCGATAAACACAGCGGTCAGTTTGAATATTCGAACGGGCTTATTTTTATTGTTCAGTCGGACCCTCTTTATTATCCTTTTCCCGCGCTCCGTTTGAATTTTAGGTAGATCTTGTGGCCTGGAAGGAGGAGGAGATGGACATAAACCGTTCGCCCATTCAAATTGCCCCGCTATGCTGATAAACATGCAGAGGGCGTCGTTTCCCACTTCCTCTTCGGCGAGGTGTCTTCTTGTGAATGGCGCGGAGCGTCGGCCACCATTCCCACGAGCCTCCGATTTTCTCTTTTTTCCGCGGTGATCGTCATAGCGCTGTTGCTGTTGGTTTCCTTGGCACGCCACCGATTCCACGATTTCCTCTCTCGACTTCCTTCTTTCCAGCGACTTGCAAATGGGCACAATTCGACTGGCCGCTGCACCTTCCGTCGCTCGTCGCGCTAAGCGGGTCGCCCACGTGCGCCCCGCTCGCCTGGCGACCACCGGAGATTCGGGGCGAGCTCGCCTCGGCTTCTAAGATTCGTCACGAGGAAACGTAAGTCCATTTCTAAGTAACAGTCTTTGTGGGTCTTCGCTTTTCACTCTGAGCTTTGGCTTTTCCTGGATCTTTAGAGTAACATGGATCTTTTTCGTTTCCTGGACCTTTAGAGAAACTGCTCACGAAAGAGGAGAGTCTTGGATTGGTGTGTTCGGGATTGATGCTGATTCTCAATTAAAATTCCAGTGCGATACTATGGGAATGCGTGACTGGATTGGAATCAGATTCTAATCGGTTTATGCGGCAGTTACGGGCGGTGAGTTCTGTTCGGGATGGTCCTCGCCGGACGAGTCGCCCCGTGCCGTTGTCACACCTCTTTGTGCGAACATCGAGCCCTGTGCGCGCCGTTCTGTGTCGTTCCGATAATCGAGTTAACAGTTTGCCTTCTCGCGTGTTCGTGACCGTCCCTCACTTTCTCTATCTTTCACCTACGTTCAGCTATGGGTACTTCGACCGAGTCGTCTGTCTCGTCGCCGGACCACCCAACCCCTACAGCTTCTGTGGGCAGCGGATCCGGCTCTCAGCCGACAACCACCGGATGGCCGAACAAGAAGGACTTCTACGAGCTCCACGACTCCATCGGCGTTGGAGCCACGGCTACCGTCTTCAAGGCGTTCTGCGCCCCGAGGAACGAATGGTGCGCCATCAAGTGCATCAACCTCGAGAAATGCCAAACGTCCGTCGATGAGCTTTCCCACGAGATTCAGGTAGGTCTTTGGGGTGCTACAGGCTCTTAACTCTCCGTATTTTAGGCGATGTCCCTTTGTTCGCACCCCAACGTGGTCAACTACCACACCTCCTTCGTCGTCGGCGAGGAACTGTGGGTTGTGATGCGCCTTCTGAACTGTGGATCGATGCTTGACATACTGAAGCGGAAGATGAAGGTAAGACCTGTGTACATGTAGATGCAGGATCGTCGATTGTTCTTCCTCCTGACTCACATGGAAAATGTGACTCAC
Organism: Steinernema glaseri; assembly: GCA_000757755.1. Lineage (NCBI taxonomy): Eukaryota > Metazoa > Nematoda > Chromadorea > Rhabditida > Steinernematidae > Steinernema > Steinernema glaseri. The sequence goes on from KN168971.1 coordinate 11,734, forward strand.
AGCAACATAGCCTTCTTCTTTCAGCTCATGGGAAAAGAAGCTGCCCTGAACGGCGTCCTCGACGAAGTCACGATCGCCACCGTCCTCAAGGAGGTCCTTAGAGGACTGGACTACTTCCACAGCTCCGGACAGATCCACCGCGACATCAAGGCCGGGAACATTCTACTCGCGGACGACGGAACTGTCCAGGTCGCTGACTTCGGAGTCTCGGGATGGCTCGCCGCCAACGTTGGAGACCTCTCTCGCCAGGTAGGCAAAATCTTGTGATGTCGAAGATTTCATGTATGAACTTGTAGAAGGTGAGGCACACATTCGTCGGAACTCCCTGCTGGATGGCCCCAGAAGTCATGGAGCAAGTGTCCGGATACGACTTCAAGGCCGACATTTGGAGCTTCGGAATCTTGGCCATTGAGCTGGCTACGGGCACTGCACCCTACCACAAGTACCCTCCTATGAAGGTGTTGATGCTCACCCTCCAGAACGATCCACCAAGCCTGGACACGAACGCGGAGAGGAAGGACCAGTACAAGGCTTACGGAAAAAGCTTCCGACACGTCATCAAGGACTGCTTGCAGGTCAGTTCAGGTCGTCTTCCAGAGCTTCAACCCTTATTTTCAGAAAGATCCCTCGAAACGCCCCACCGCCAGTGAGCTGCTGAAGTACTCATTCTTCAAGAAGGCGAAGGACAAGAAGTACCTCGTGAACTCCTTGATCGAGAACCTCGGCACACTTCCTCCCAGCAATTCCCACCACGTGCCCAGAAAGGTTTGCCGAATTTGCATGGACAGGATAACCTCTCCTGTTCAGGTAACCAGTGGAAAGCTGAAGAAGGACAAGGACGGCAACTGGGAGTTCGAGCTGGACTCTCCATCGAACTCGGACAGCGAGTCTGACGACGCGGAGAAGACGAAGACTGAGCCACCGCAGCCGGAGAAGGAGTCCAATGGAGCGCCTCACGTCTTCGATGAAAATGCCACGATGAATTTGGTATGCCAATGGGTCCGAGATTGACGTTCCGGCCAAAGTGGACAGCTCCAGGAGCTTATTTTGAAAGACCAGAACGGAGACGAGGTCCAGGTCGAGTATGAGCTACCGTATCTTTCCCTCAATGTGTCCTAGTCATGATCCTTCGGAGAGTATATAGGGATTGCGATTGTAAGTGGAACTCCTGAGAAACACCTTTTTTAGAAGATCCTTCAACGTAACCTTTACATCCCATTTCAGGTTCTCCGAGTCCGAAACCACGAAAGGGAGCTGAACGACATCAAGTTCGACTTCACGCCCTCGGCGGACACAGTGGACGGCATCGCGCACGAGCTCGTCACGGCGGAACTCATCGAAGGTCAAGACCTGGTCGTCGTGGCCGCGAACCTTCGCAAACTCATCGAGCAGGCGGAGAGGAACTCGGACAAGCGCTCGGTGACGTTCGGACTCAACTCGGGACTCGCCCCCAACGAAGTGCCCGATGAACGCTCGCTGACGGGATTCGCTCAGATTTCTCTGATAGACTAGGCTCTGTCGCCCCTTCCGAAACGCTTCCACTTTTGTTAACTTGCTCAGACTTCTTCGATGACTGGTTTCTTGGGTTTTTCAATCCGATCCGACTTGAACTCTTCAAAGCGGTGTATCGTTATTCTCTCACGCCTTCTTTGCGCTTCCTTTGTGAGTCTTCCTTCTCCTATCTGTACACATAGACACGTCTCCCTCTCCGTGCTTCCGCTTGGTTCCAATGGGAACTGGCTCACTGAACTGGGATGCTCTCATATGTCCATTATATTGACTATATAAAATATATTGTAATTTTCGACTTAATTGGATGCAAGAATAAAGCGTAATTCTGCCCGCCTATGTTGTTTAGAAAAGAGGACTCGTTATCGAGGAACACCGTTCTGGGAGGGTGTGTCTGTTATTGTGTCTGTCTCATGCAGTGTCTGTCTTATCTAGTGTCTGTCTTATGTCTGTCTGATCTCGGTATGCTTAGCAACCAACATGTCTACTTTATAGTGTGCCTATCACTTCGCGACTATGCACTGGCTGTACGAGACACCAACCGTCTCATGTCTAGACCTATGTGTCTAGGAGACAAGAAGCATGCCGTTGCGATCTTGCACAAACCGTTCGCCTATTCGAATTGCCTGATATGCTAATCAACACACAGAGGACGAATCGTCGCAGGTGTCTTGTTATGAATGGTGCGCAGCGCTGGCGACCGTTCGCACGAGCTTCTCCCTCCGATTTGATCGCCTTGTTGTTGCACCTACCATAAACATGGCAATAAACATGTTGTCAGCGCCTACCATCCCTCACTTGGTCTATCGTTCAGCTATGGGTACTTCGACTGAGTGGTCTCTCCCATCTTCTGTGGACAACGGATCCGGATCCCAGCCAACAACCACCGGATGGCCGAACAAGAAAGAGTTCTACGAGCTCAGCGAATCCATCGGCGACGGATCCACGGCCACCGTCTTCAAGGCGTTCTGCGCTCCAAGGAACGAATGGTGCGCCATCAAGTGCATCAACCTCGAGGAATGCGAAGTGCCCGTCGAAAAGATTTCCCGCGAAATCCAGGTACGTCTTTGGGGAGGCTACAGGGTCTTCATGCTTCTTCCTTTAGTCGATGTCCCTTTGTTCGCACCCCAACGTGGTCCACTACCACACCTCCTTCGTCGTCGGAGAGGAATTATGGGTCGTGATGCGTCTCCTCAACTGTGGATCAATGCTGGACATACTGAAGCGGAGAATGAAGGTATGTTTGCCCCTACATCGTCGAGAAATCTACTTACCTTTCCCCTTTCAGATCATGGGAGAAGAGGCCGCTCGGAACGGTGTCCTTGATGAAGTCACGATCGCCACCGTGCTCCAGGAAGTCCTTAGAGGACTGGACTACTTTCACACCTCCGGACAGATCCACCGCGACATCAAGGCCGGCAATATTCTGCTCTCGGACGATGGAACCGTTCAGGTCGCTGACTTGGGCGTCTCGGAATGTCTCGCCGCCAACGCTGGAGACCTCTCTCGCCAAGTAGGCAAAGTCTTGTGATGTCGAAGATTTCATGTATGGACTTGTAGAGGGAAAGACACACATTCGTCGGAACCCCCTGCTGGATGGCCCCAGAAGTCATGGCGCAAGTGGCCCACAAGCATCCGCAAGTGGCTCCCGGATACGACTTCAAGGCCGACATTTGGAGTATTGGAATCTTAGCCATCGAAATGGCTACCGGAGTTGCACCCTATTACAAGTACTCTCCCATGAAGGTGTTGATGCTTACTCTCGAGAACGATCCGCCAACCCTGGATTCGAACGCGGAGAAGGAGGACCAGTACAAGGCTTACGGGAAGAGCTTCCGGCAAGTCATCAACGACTGCTTACAGGTCAGTTCAGGTCGTCTTCCAGAGCTTCAACTGCTGCTTTCAGAAGGACCCCTCGAAACGTCCCACCGCCAGTGAGCTGCTGAAGTACCCGTTCTTCAAGAAGGCGAAGGACAAGAAGTTTCTCGCGAACTCTAGCTTAACCAGCGGAGTTCCCAGCAGGCAAGAAGCGAGTCACTGCCTTATTATGTAACCCCTTTGCTCATTCGAGCTGCCCTCTATGCTGATAAACACTTCCGATCTCCCACGTCCTTCTTCTCTCTTTCTGTGAATGGTGCGGCGACCATTCCCACGAGCCCCTCCCTCCTTCTTTACGACCATGGCGCCGCGCCTGAGACGGTAAACATGTTGTTATGATGGCTTACAGGGATCGAGGGATCGTCAATAATTTATTCAGCATCACAGTTTCGAGTACACTCTTCTTAGAACTCTACGCGGACAGCTCTACCAATATGGCATACGGCGAAGGAGGGAGAGGAGGCTCAGCGGCCCGTGTTGGTGAGGTAGTTGACCGACTGGTACCATCTGCCCGGCTGGAACTTATTCCAGAAGCCGGGCTCGTTGCCCTCGGGCTGCTTGTGGTTGATGTACTCGGGACCCGGAGGCGGAGGCTCCGTCACCGCCAACGGCTTCCATGTGTGTTTTGAAGGCTTCGGCTTCTCCGTCGTCGTCGTCGTCGGCTTCTGAGTCGTCGTTGTTGTTGTGGTGGTGGTGGTAGTGGTCGTCGTGCTTAAACACCTTCTTTACTCACTGCTTGAGGGATACCGTATACCTGGGCTCTGTCTGCTCGGTCTCCACTATCTCCTCCTCCACCTCAGGCTCGGTCTCGCCGCGCTCCGATGGGGCTACAGTCTCGTCCTCAGAGGAAGCGGCTTGCTCCTTCTTCTCCTCCACAAGCTCCAGCTCCATAGGCTCCGGTGGACCGACTTCAAGAGTCGTGGATTCGGGCGCCGAGGGAGAGGTCGTAGTGGTGAGGAGCCGCTGCCAGAAGGGGACGTACTTCAGCGTCGTCTTCTGCTTCTTGCTCACCGTGAAGCGGTCCCAGATGTTCCCCTTGTTTCCCGAGGGCCCAGCCGTCACCTCCTCCTGAAGGAATGGAGTCATCAGAGGATTCTAAGACGCTACTTACGCTCCTAGGAGTGGTCGTTCTGAGACGCGAGGCTGGACGGGTTTTCGTGCTAGGACCTTCGGGGGCCTGCTTGTCGCCGGAATTCTTCGGTTTCGGCGTCAGAAGCCGGAGTCCGCGTCCGACGGGCTTCGGGGTGGCGGGGGCGGATTCTGCGGATCCCTCTCCGTCGAGGAGCGTCGAGTTGAGGATTCCGGACTGGAGGTTGCAGATGGCGGTGGCGTAGCACCGGGAGATCATCTAGATCCACCGTACGAGGAAGAAGGGGGTTACGGTAGGATACCTGGTGGATGAAGGCCTTAGCCTTGTACGCGTCCTTGCGGTACTTGACGAGGAAGGTGTCGAATGATCCACCGCTACTTCTGCAGTACGACGAGTCCGAAGTGTCTTGACAGCGGAAGGAGAGTTTTTCACCTGAAGCACGAGGGTCATCGCGGGGTAATGAGAGTCGCTAAGAGGGCAAACAGTTTTTTGGGAGCGACAAGGAAGCGGCGATCGCTTCGGATTAGTCGCGGCTAAGAGGTGTGGTGATCTTTGGCTTTCTTAGGTTGACTATCGGAGCAAATGGGACTAGAAGTTCCAAATCCGTAGGCTTAGGATCCAAGATCTGACTATAAGTACGCTCCACAAGATGGAATGATCGCTTACGATCATACCACGCTGAATATACGCGAACTCGTCTTCGCTTACGATCATACCACGCTGACTATACGCGAACTCGTCAGATCTCGCAAGTCAAGCAGCGTCGGGTACGCGAACTCGTCAGATCTCGCAAGTCAAGCAGCGTCGGGCCTGGTCAGTACTTGGATCGGAGACGGCTTGGGAATCCCAGGTGTCGTAAGCTTTTTCTAGTTTTGATAAAGGAGCTTAGGACACTAAGATTCGCTTTTTGGGCCCCAAAAACATACCCTGTTCATGGCAGTAGTTGAAGCACATAACACCGAAGCCCATCTGTTGGCAGGCGCCGTGGCGAGCCTTGTAGATGCTCGCGCACGTCTTCTTGTACTGGAAACAGATTCTTAGTGACTTCTAGAAGCCTCCACTACTACCTGGAAGTTTGATCCGACGGGTTCCTTGGAGCCCGACCTGGGCAGGATCCAGGTGCGGTCGACGGCCTTGATGAGTTTGTTGAGCTTCTCCACGTCAAGGAGTTCACTGCGGCCGGGTCTCTGACCTCCTGTGGAAGCGCCTCCACGGACGGGTGCTGCCGCCTGGCGCCGTTTTGTCATTTCGATGGCCCGGCTTACGGATGTCCGACGGCCTGAATGTCTCGGATTAGCTTGAGGGGCAAGCATAGTAGGGATATGGGAAGGTCATAGAAAGCTCTGCTGGGACCACTGCTGGTATGAAGTGGGTAACCACATCCACTTTAAATTCTTATCCAACCTATGCCTTCGGGTCATATTAGTCATTTTCCCTTGCGGCTTTTGGCTCTGCTACATACGTTCCCTTCTTTCCAGTGTATACTGTAAATGAAACCAAGAAGAAAGAGTGTCTCAGGTTAGCTTGAGGGGCAAGCTTGATAGAGATATGGGACGGTCTTTGATATGGATATGGAATTTTACTTTTTGTGTTCGGTGGTGTGTAGTGGACACATTAAATGTATAGCCACCAACTGCTACGGTCCTATTGCTCGTTTAAAACTTTTAGCTGCTTCTACATAGGCTCTTATCTTTCCAGTGTATACTGTAAACGGAGCCAAAAAACGAAAGGAGAAAGAATAGGACCGTCCAGGCTCTGACCATCTTTCGTGTCCAGCTCTACGGTGGTCATCGTGTGATTAATTGTCGAACACCGATTAAGCAAACGAGGCTTCAAGTGGTCCGCCGCATTCCTCGGCGACTCGTGCGTCCTTCAAACCGCGCGCGTAATCAGTAGCGGCGTGTCCGCGCGACAGTTTAAGTGACAGCGATCATCAAAGCTAACAGAGGCCGGGGCCGGAGAGGCCGCAAACAAACACCTCTCGGGAGGCTGTTTTTGGAGAAGAGGCTCGAAGACTCACCTTGCGAGTAAACAGCTCCGAAGAGGCACACGAGTATTACCCAGTGGTGGCGCATTCCGAACTCTTTTCAATTCTCGAGAGAAAAGAAACCGAATCACTCGAATCTGGAATGAGAGGACCATGGAGGGGCGTTCTACGAGGGTCTTCGCGGCTATCAATGGGACATGGTTAAGTTAAAGAGAAGAACGATATTAAAAAGGCGAGTGAGAATAGCTTAAGGGTGATTCGAAGAGACTTAAGGAGACAAGCAAAAAGGTGTATAAAAATCAGAGTTGTATGCCCAAATGGGTTCTATTTTAGTCGTTTAGATCTTGGACCTTTGAGCACAACAAACGTAGAAACGTGATATTTTTGATATTTTTGTGATATTTTTGTGATATAACAAACGTGATATTTTTGCACATATGGAATCCTCCTAAGGGTTGGGGCAAGAAGCAGCACAATAGTCTAAGGTATCACACGAGACTTAAAGGATAAGGCCCTAACAGTGGACCAAGAAGCAGTAAACTGCACCTATATTTATATTTTAAGCCGAATCTTGAGGGTTTAAGGGCCAAGAAAAGAGGCTAAAGGCCACTGAAAAGGCTTAGAAAAACGGGGGACGGGGCATCGATGTCACTCGTACGGTTTGAATGGATAATCCGTCGAGGAGAAGCGCGCATTTATCGGGCCGACGGTTTCGCCCGAGGAGGGGGCGTGCGCGAGAGGACTTAGCGGTCAGCGAGACGAGGCGAAGAAGCAACTGAGAAGAGCGCCGACGGGGGCCGTTTTTGTATTGTCGAGCTAACGAGGAGCGATCGTCGAGGGGCCGAGGAGCGCGGGTCACGAAGCGCGTCAGACGTCTCCAGAGCGCTCGGCGAAAAACATAAAAACACAGAATCTGAGAGGCGCTGTAAACACGCGGCGACGGGGACAAAGCCTGGAGATCTCGAGGCCAAGTGTCAAATTAAAGGTTAATTAAGAGGGCTGGGCGTCGAGGGGTGAAGAGGGTTGCAAAAAGAAGCTTTTCGAGGGTCACAAAGACGACCGGTCCGCGCCCAAAGGAGCTGTTTGCCCCCGAGAGTTTGCGGAGCGCATGAGTCTTTGGAGGCGAAAAAGGTTGTGGGATTGTCCAAGTGGACAATAGCGCCTTCTTGGAGGACAGAACTACCTGTCAAAGAACAAGTATTTGAGGTGTTGGATTGGAACGGTTTCTCAAAGACGCCTGAGAGAAGTTATCAGTTATCATACCAGTTAGCTCATTCCTTGAATGCAGATCAGGGAATCTGAATCAAAATCTCGTGTCCAGCCCCCTTCCGCTCCACAGATCAAGTCCATTTGCATAAGCTTTGTATAAGCGTTCATTTAAAATGATCTTCGCTTCTAAAGGACCTTAAGATTGAAGTGACCTGGAAACATTTGAAAACGCACATTTGCTACTTTTTTTTGCAGCGACAAGCGCCGACGTTACGACCTACTTTTTTACGTTCCTTGTTCATCTTCTAGATCCCTGCAAGTGTTCGCAACAAATCTTCTTTTAAGTATGGAATCTTTTATTCAGTCGTGCAAAAAAGTTCTTAAAAACGTTGCAAAAAAATGGAACCATTTCGATAAATCATTTGGATCATTGAATAAAAAAGCGAGAAAAATTAATGTGACCGCGTGGTGGAGCCTTAAATAAAGCGTCAAAAACACTTAAAAGGGGCTTTGCATGCACCCCTGCGAACCTTTTTCCCATTTTTTAAATCCGACTTTCCCATTTTTCTTAGGATTTCGGCAAACCTCTGAGCGGGATTTTTAGTTGATTTTTTTTCATTATTGCTCCGTTGTGTCAATTAATCTTTTCCTGACTCCGTTCCTGAAAAATCGATCGTTCGAAAGGATTTTACGTGACCTAAAAATTTCCTCTTCCACTCAATATTCGAAATTTATTAAAATTTTTCTACCTACTGGTTTTAAATAGTGTCACCCTCTGTTCCTCGGTACTTCCCAAAGCGCCCTTGTCGCGCTTCCAATTAATTCCCCTAACCCACTTAAAATTTTCCAACGCACTTTCCCTACCTCCTCCTCGTTCAGCGCCCCTGGGTTCACCCTACTGGAGCCCCGCTCAGATCCGAAATCACCACAAAGGGGGCAGATTCGAAGGACGATAAGCGCGCACTTTCCACTTTGTCGTCACTGGATTTCGTCAGTGCGCCACGATGAACGACGACCTGCTGTGGAAGTATGGAGGTCTCGCGCTCCTCACCCTCCAACAGGCCTGGTAATGAGTGAAGTGCTAAATGCCCGGGCTAACCCTCCGCTACAGTATGCCACTACTGGTGAAGTACACGCGGAATCGCGAGGAGAATGAGCTGTTCATCCCGACGGTCAACGTCTTCTTCATGGAAGTCATCAAGATCGTCGTCTGCTCCGCCATCCTCGTCCACAACGCGCGCTCCGTCAAGAAGTAAGTTCTTTAGTATTTAGTAGTGTTAGGCCTTTCTCTTAAACCGTCAAACACAATGGGTTCCCAACATCTTTGGTCCAGTATTTCCAAAAATTTTATCCAATGATAGGAAGGAAGTATGTAATCCTCGTTTCGGAGATACAAATGTCGATACACATTTCAAGTATGAGATAGGATCTAACCTTTGGTTAGACAAGGCTTTTTAGTGGTGATTTAGAGAGATTTCAACAAAAAGCAAAACAATATGGGCCACTAAAAACAATCAAAATAATACGCTATTCCCTTCGTCAGCAATATGAAGGGCTTTCTGGGCATTTTGAGCAAAACGAGTGACACCGAAATAATGCGAAAAAATACGTAGGTACGGAGGAAAAACCAAAATATTAAAAATAAAAAATGCCACTATTTGACTCAAAGAAGTTCAGAAGTCCTGCTTCAAGCCCCGTCTCAGGCCCTAATTTTTCACTTTTCATCATTCTTTGACGGCTTTTTTGAATGGCAACATACTTGTTTGGAAAATTTTCGGTGTATTTTCATATTTTTGGTTAGTGAAGATTGGTTATTTAGACAATAGGCCAATTCATGGTTCAGTGGACGCAAGATTGAAAAGAGAAAATTTTGGGTGGCAAAACGGCTGACCAAGGCCTCGTTCCCTGGCAGAGATAAGAAAGGACACAAAAACCCACTAGAGACTCCCTTCCAGGTTCGCGGTCCAGATCTACGAAGCGATGACGGACTGGGTGGAGACGGGCAAAGTGTGCCTCCCGGCGCTCATCTACACGCTCCAGAACAACCTCTACTACATCGCGCTCTCGAACCTCGAGCCGACGACGTTCTGCGTAAGTTGCGTAACCGCGCGAGGCGCGCAGGCGGAACGCGTAATCGGATAGGTTCCCCCCGTACAGATTACCTGTGGACGCGCGGTGTTTGCGCGTTTTCACAATTGGACACCTGAAGAAGCGCCCGAGATTAAACCGTACTGTGTGGCCTAAGGTCAGGTTCGGAGAAATATGAGCCCAAAGGGTGGAGGTTAAGTCCAAGTCTTCAAACAGCCGGAATCGTCCTAAAGATAGGGAATAGATTCCATTTGTCCATTTTCTTTTGTGAGGGCTATGATACCGTACTCTACTTAGGTGCGGCGGCGAAACTGTGACGCGATTAAAAGAGGCACAACTTTTTTTGGAAAATGATCGGAATCGTCTAAAATTGGATCCTTTAATTTACAAGACTTTGTACACCTTACTCGCCCTTCGCGAATTTTCACAGATTCGAGCCCGTTTGTAGTATTAGAGTCTGTTTAATAAAACTTTCTCATCGCAGTTAAATTTCTGGCAATGAAAACTGTACAATATTTGAAAGGTACAAGATGATTTTAGCCACTTGAAAATTGTAAATTCTAACCTTTTACGCCCTAACCCGCTTCAAATCATCAAACTGATGTCCCCTCTTAGGCCTTCTACCAGCTGAAGATCCTCACAACGGCGTTGATGTTCCGCTTCGTGATGAACCGAGCGCTCTCTCCCACCCAGTGGATGGCCCTCGTCCTCCTGGTGGTCGGCGTCACCGACGTCCAGATGCAGTACCAGCCTCCTCCTACGGGCAGGGTCGTCGAGAACTCCACCATCGGCTTCATCTGCGTCATCGCCATGTGTCTGACTTCGGCCTTCGCCGGTGAGTGCTTACAAAACACTTTTGGAACAGATATCCCTCAAAAACTTCGGGTCTCTGGTCCCAGCACGATCTGCGTCCCTTTAGGTGTGTACCTGGAGAAGGTGCTCAAGGGCAGCGAGACGAACGTCTTCGTGCAGAACGTGAGGATCGCCTCTGTGGGCCTACTTGTCAGCGGCGTCTCCATGCTCTACCAGGACTCGGACACCATCCGCGAAGGTGAGCTCCTTAGATTATTATACCGTAACCCCGTCCTTAGATGGCATCTTCCGAGGATTCGACACCGCCGTGTGGATCATGACCACCCTGAACTCGGTGGGTGGTCTCCTCATCGCCGTTGTCATGAGGTACGCCGACAACATCCTGAAGATCTACGCGCAGAGCGCCGCGATCATCGGCGCCGCCATCGGCTCCTGGATCCTCTTCGACTTCGTGCCGAACCTTCTCTGGTCGGCCGGAGTTCTAATCGTCATAATCTCAATGTACCTCTACTCCAAGTACCCCTACAGAAGGCCCGTGGAGAAGACTCCGATCCTGGAGGGGGGAAAGGGATTCCGACCCGTCTGATAACCGTCTGTCGTCTAGAAATAAATGTGAAGATATGTCTACAGACAGTATAGACATGAGAGTAGACTCATTATAGTCTACAGACATGAGTGTAGACACCCTGGCAGAACCAATGCACTGGAAAGGAAGAGAAGAAGGGTTTGCATACTTAGAAACTCTAGAGGGGAGGACCATGTCCTTAGCACCGCGTCTCATCGCGTCTTATGCTCCTGAGAAGAACCGTATGATTGTGAGGGTCTTACGAGGCTTACAGGGCGCAGAAGGAACGTTTTGGAGGAGGTTCTGAACTCGTAAGGACGCGGACTTGGTTGTGTAAGTTTGGCACTTTTGCATCACACTACTGGCAATGGGGGGAAACCTTATGCGTGTGTGACTTCTAGCAGTGTGACCAGGGTTTCATATTTGTGCGGTTCGCTTTTGCATCGAAATCCTATGTGTAAAGGTGAATTTGTGTAAAAATTGTGTGATAATCTGCATCTATTTTGGTGCTGTGCGGTTTGGCGAAACACCTTCACTCTACCCGGCAAGCAACATGGACTCCGTTCCGCTCTGCTTTATCCAATCGGTCCTTCGAAGCTTTAAGATCCGTACCGGCACCGAAGCAAGAAACCTCCCTGGTCTTTGGGGACAGTTGGCAGAAGCATATGCGGAGAACAGTGGAAGACTGTACATTATGTATAACGTTCTTGCCCAGAGAGACGGGTGCATGCTCTACAAGTTGTTTGGCTGGAAACACTTGAAGAAGAGGACCATCTGCCCGGAAGTCGTGAGGGAAATCTCAAAAAGTTTGATAAAAATTAACTTTTCGTTCATACGCAGTCACACCTACGACGACGAACGTGACGACGAAAAGAATTGGTACGTCATTGACCCGGAGGATGACGACGTACGTCGACTTATAATGTGCCTCGATGCTCCGGAGCATTCTCTGAACCTCTATATGCCTCAAGGCTTCTACAAAAAACTTGAGTCGACTTATGTCCACATGGTGTCGAAGTATTCAGAGATTTTCAGAACTTTCACACATGTCCGCCTGCACTTCTTCGGCGAACCCGCCTCCACACTCCTTTTCCAAAGCATTCTTTCTTCTAGGAGGCTTCAGTCCATCGTTTCAAATGAGCCAGTACCGGCGAACATTCCCACAAGCCTCTGGGTGGACTACTTCTTTTCCGAGCGCTGTTCTAGTATCTACGCTCACTTTGAGGACTTCAACGTCGTTCTGGAAATTATTGATCGGTGGAAGAAGACGGATCTTCGGAGAACTAGAAGTAGCAAGCGCTTATCGGGACTGGAAGCCTCGCCTGATGACTTCGCCAACGTCCATATGGAGCCGATGACGGAGGACTTGCCTGGCGCAAGGTGGACCCTGGAGGGAATTGCGAGAAAATGGGAAGCTTGGACAGTGGCATCGGTCCATTGGATTGGCCATCCCGTGCAACCAACAGCCAGAATATTTGTTGTTTTCCTCGAAGACGACGGTAAGCTCGGGAGCAACTGTTCCATTTTGTTTGACTAAGAATTTTGATGAACGATGCGATAAAGGCTTCAGTTGAATTTTTTTATTTACCCCACAAGAATCAGCAGAAGATCGTTGTTTTAGTTGCTCATTTTATTTTTCGAGTTCACTTGCCAAACAGCCAAGCACTTTTGTCCAAAAATGAAAGCCGTCATCGTCATTCATGCAGATCCAAGTACCTCAATAAGTGAATCCTGAGAATGCACACGATCGGTGTTGTTCATACTTCAAAGTCAGCCCAGAATCCATAGCCTGAGATTTTCAAATCAAATTCACTGGCATTGAACCGTGACCGTGCTAAGATCGAGAGTATTCGTTGTTTTAGACAACGCTATGATCTGGGAACGGAGCCACTGTTTAATTCTGTTTTAGTAAGAACGATGCGATAAAAGTTGCATCTTGTTCGTGTTTTATTTTCCACGTGAAAATCAGCAAAATATTTTTATAGTTTTAGTTGTTTTAGTTGCTCATTTTTTTTACGAGTTCACTTCCCATATATCGAAGCATTTTCGTCCGGCATCTTCATCCATCCAAATCTAACGAAGAAGGTTCGCCAAGTGTCAAAAAGACTTTTGAGATTGAAACATGTTTTCCGATAAATTCTTAGTCGCTGATTACGATGTACATAACCGTTTGTTCCATAGATCGATGAAACGGCAGAAAATAACGCATTTATTGGTCAAAATTCGGTATATAGGCACCTCTTATTTCATGGAATAAGTATCCATAGCCTGAGATTTTCAAATCAAACTCATCCGTTCCAAACTGTGATTCCACTCAGGACCATTTGTGGGTGTGAACGGTTTGCACCCCATTTTAGTCTTGTCGACGATGAATAAACGGAGAGGATCCCAAAAACGAACAGAATGGATCAAGTTCCGGTGACTTTCATTGAATCGGTGTTTCGCAGTTTTAGAAAATATGACCGGAAAGAAGTTGGAAAGCTCCCCCCACTTTGGCGACAAGTAGGAGAAGCCTGGAGGTGGAGAAGTGGCAGATTGAGCCTTACTTTCTCGTGTGGCGGCTTGTACTACACGTTGGAAGGATGGCCGCACATCAGGACAAGGACGCTCTCTCGGGAAGTCGTGAGCGAAATGGCGAAGAACATATCATCCGTTGAATTGCGCATAAGGCCAAATTTTCTTGCTTCTCCCTTAATCTGGGAGCATATCCCTCGTGCCGAAGAGCACAACGTTATGCAGCTTCTACGGACTCTTAATGCCCCTTTATACCGTCTGGAGAACCTCGAATGGTTGCCCCGGATGTTTCCGAGGGATTCCGATCTCCTTAAGAGGTTTAACTCTTTGGCAGTCCATGACGACCTGGAACTCCTTGACCAAATGATCTCCTTGAGGAAGCTACAGTTCATCACTATTAGTGGGAACGTGCCTGCCCAATACGATGCGAAGGATTTGGTGGACTACTTCTTGTCGGAGAGTTGTGAAAGTCTGAGCGCCCACTTCGAAGACGTTGGCGTCGTTCTTCAGATCATCAACCAGTGGAAAGAGATCGACCCTCAGTATCTGGCTCCGGGCAAGGTACTAAAAGGACTGCACTACTCTTGCAAGCAACTGACACACGCGGATATGATTCCCATGTATTCAATTGACAGAAAGCTTTATAAGAAGATCCAGCGGACAGTCAGGAGCAGTTGCTTCATTGAATCCCTTTGTCGTATTGAACACCCTGCTGACCCAGCCCGCAGGATCTACATTCTCTTCCTTAAACTTGAAGAGTTTCTGTTCAAACAGTGCTGTATTCTCCTGTTCGAATGAATCACATATGCCTTTGTTCTGCAGAATAAATCATAAAATTGTCACAGAAGCGTTGAAGTTGTATGATTACGTGTGGATCAACTAGTGTTTGGGAATAGCCTCCTTTTTTGTTATTTTATTAGTCCCCTGTTTCACTTTAAAGATAAAAGATACTCCATTTATAGTTGCATACAGTAATCAGGCGTGATAAAAAGCTGACGGAGAGCTTCACAGTTGCCATTGCGCGGATGGGCTTCCAGATTGAAACTTTACGGCCTGACGCCTTTAAACTCTTCTAATAGTCTAATATCTAGACTCGATAGGCAATATCAATGCTGTACTCTCTTCTGGTGCTTCTGCTTGCATCCATCTTCCATATCTGTTTGTAAATTGTCAAGCGGTACTCCTTTCAAGCACATCCGCCCGAGCTTAAGCTCTTTTACCTGCTCGTGCACACACGATTGTGCGCTCAGGTAATGAAGACCCCTATGTGCACAATACGCGACAATTTATGTAATTACCTCGAGAGGAAATGTGAATGTCAAGGGCCGAAGAGTGAACGATCTGTGTAATAAGGTTAAGGGTCGCGACGGGGGTTCAGTTATTGGTAATGAACTCATCGCCAAAAGCAATAAAGCCAAACCGTCCCCGGTTGGCGGTGTTCGATTGCTTTCCGTAGCAGTGATGCCGATGAGTCAGTGACTCGAGTCGGCGACTC
>KN168979.1:1346-14395 GCA_000757755.1 Steinernema glaseri
CAAATCGACTACAAAGATCTGCCTACAAAGTACCAGATGGTTAGTACTTCATTTTCTGCAATCAGTACGATGTTACTATTTTCTATAGCTGGAAGATGAGAACGAAATCAAGAAGTTGGTGGAAAAGTGGCTGGAGGAGATTTCCGACGCCCAGACATCCATTGAAAAGCTAAATGCACCAAACAACAAGGCAGCCGAGAGGTAATGTTGTCGTTTTCTTGGGTAATAACACATAACTTCTGTTCAGAGTGGAACAAGTAAAAGCTCGTGAAAACGAGATGACGGCAGAAGGGGAGCAGGCGCGGGAGAAAGCTAAAAAGGCACGGCAGATGTTCGAAAAAGTGAGAGCGGAGAGGTACAAGAGGTTCCAAGAATTTTATGAACCGGTTGCGGCGAAGATCGATGAAATCTACAAGGTTTGTGCTCCTCCGCAGTTAACGGTTCCTTCACCACTGTATCGTTCAGCAATTGAGCAGAAACGCCAGTGCCCAGGCCTACCTGAATCCTGAAAATATGGAGGAGCCTTATTTAGAAGGAATTGGCTACAGCTGCGTGGCACCAGGAAAACGTTTCCGCCCTATGGACAACTTAAGTGGTGGAGAGAAGACTGTCGCCGCGTTGGCTCTTCTTTTCGCCTGCCACGCAAGGAAGCCGTCCCCATTCTTTGTCCTCGATGAAATTGACGCTGCCCTCGATAACACAAATATTGGAAAGGTGATCCGGATAGTTGGGGACTGTTACAGTAACCATTGCTTCTTTTCAGGTGGCGGCTTACGTTTCTGAGAGGTCTCAGACTGACATACAAATCATCGTGATCTCATTGAAGGACGAATTTTACATGAAGTCTGACGCTCTAATTGGCATCTATCCCGAGCCCTCCTTCTGCTGCGTTTCCGGAGTTCTCACATATGATCTCACACAACATAAGACGTCCGGATCCACCAGCACCGCAAGCAATTCCTTCGTTACGAATACTCCTTCTGCCGATTCTGCTATCTACTAAAGTTCAGCAATGCCCTTCCGCTGACTACTGTAATGTATTTCCTCATGTCCACAATAAATAGTCTTTGCTGCCGCTGCGAGTGGGGTCCTTGGTTGTGTTCACACCCGCAGTATCTCGTTGTTAGTCGACATTAGTCGTGTGCAAGTGATGGCGCCCTGCGTACCCGCGTTAAAATGATATCTGTCGCCGAGCGCTTGAAATTGTGACGGGCTGGAAACTATGATATAGAGATTGAGCTGCCGTTTGGAGCTTTTGGTAAAACGAAGCCAGTGGATATTGTTCTAAAGCTGCACATTCATATGCGCAGTTGCAGAATAATGGAGCGAAGAATTGAATGAGATGATATGTAACTTCTCGCACATTTTTTTTGGCGGAGTATGAGGTTAAAATGTAAACTGTTGTTTAGTGTCGCAGAATCATGCACGTGGTCTTTCGTGTTGCAATTGTCATTTGCGTGTTTCTAACAATCATTCATTGCAGGAAAAAGATGAGCGCCGTCTGGCTGAAAAATTTTATTGGCATCAAGCAGTCTGACATGCAACTTCTTCAGGTGCCCAATCCTGCAACAGAATTCAGCATTCACGTAACTCTCCGATCTATTCAAAGTGGAACAGTCTTGGGAAGCGTCCTTGGAGCTATTGCGTGTACTATCCAGAACGGGAATGCTACGAATTTCGAGGACATCAAACGTTCCTTCGTTCACGGAGGCTGCACCGGTTAGTTGTGAATCAAAGTATTAAACAAATTGAGAAATTTAGGAGCTGCCATTGGACTGCTAGCTGGTCCGCTGTTCGCCTACTGGAACGTCCAGCAGATGAGCACCCTGAAACTGTATGACCAGTGCTACCGTCGTCGGTTCAAAAGCGACGACCTGAACGTCGACCGTTCCTGCATTGTTGGTGCCACGATCGGCACTCTGACCGGCGGATCCCTCGGTTTCGTTATTGGAGTTGATCTCGCCCGTCTCTTTTCCAGCATGATCGGGAAGAACTAGTGTGCCTTTGAGACGTTACATTCATGTACAATGGTTTATTGAATTAAATAGGTATCCGTCTTCCTTTGGGAACCCAAACAGTCCTCTTCTGCTCGTGCTCAACGATGGACACGATTTGAAGGCATATATGTCGCAGAGCATTACGGTAGTTCGCCTGCGAACTAACTATGACGTTGTTCACTCCAAGCTTCAGCTGCTCGAGTTCATTGTCGACCTCCTTTGCCTTATCAAACCTCTCCTTCGCCTGCTTGTTCGCCAGTCGCTCTCCTATATCCTCGCTCAATTCCTTCATCTAAATAGCCCTTTAGATCCCAGGCTACTCGATCAATTCCACTCACCTGTTTAACTGTCTTGAATTTGATTCGAATGAGGATAGGATAGATGCGCATGGAATGTAGGCGAGCGACCGCTTGAGGGCTGATTTCCATCACACAGTGAAGATTGTGGTTCATAATGTCGTGTAAATTCGAGTGGGTTATCACTTCGAACAACTTGTCACGACGTCTGATTTCGACATATTCGCTCGAGTTCTTCGAGACGTCGGCGGCGCTTGTCGAAAGAACCAGGAACTCCGGTACACACTGAGCGAACCTGAACATCTCCTAGTTAGGACGTAAATAACCGACGTGATGCGTACTGTGTGGGATGCTCATCCAAGAGTCGCTGCAAGAAAGGGTCAACGAAAGCGCCGAAGAGAATCAGAGGTCTCTTCTTACACGGAGCCACCCGTTCAATGTGCTCGTAGATCGGCGTTGCCTCCGGGAGTTGCCACTTCTTCGCGTTTTGGCGGAAGCGCTTTATCATGTCTTCGACCACCGCCTCGGATGGAATGATTCCACATTGCCGTTGTCGACCTTCCTGGTCGATTCTCCAGGCGCGCCATCGTCCCTTCGTTCCCATGAAGAGCGTGTTGTCGACGAAGAGGATGTCTCCGATGCGGAGGTCCAATTCGTCGGCGCTGCCACCGGCACGGTTGATGTTCACTCGCACGTAGAAGCCGTCGCCTTCCGTACCGTTTTGCAGTCGCACGTAGCGTTCATAGTCGTGCTGAACGAGAAGGCTAACCATGGTCTCCCGGCGTCTTTCGAGTGCGGACACCGCTTCTGCCAGCGTACAGCCGCGAGTATTCACATCGTCCAGTTGCAGGATACGGTCTCCGGGCTGAAGATAAACGTTGGAAATTTTGTCCTTCCGAAGCGTTCATGATTGGGCGAGGTTTTTGATGTTATACATAGGACTTTGTTCTAAGTTTTTAGCCATTATTCTTAGATGGGAAGAGCAGACCTGGCCAAGGGACAAACGGGATCAACAGTGAGAGATCATATGAGCTGCCTCCTAATGGCGCACCGGCCATCACTCATCGTCAATCATGTTGAGTAAAATACTTAACATTGCTTTTTAGCACCTGTTTTCGATAAAATCAACCCCCTCCTCATGTTGCCATGTTGGTCCATTTTTTTGCCGTCGACATAAGCAGTCACCAATTGGGTTAGCGTAATTGGTGTTTACGCAAATGGAATCGGTCGTTTTGTAGTTTGATTCTGTCACAGATCAAACCTACTCGCAGAGGTCCAATGCTGTTCTTGATCAAAATTCCAGTCACATTGCCGCCGCAGAGTTCGACCGATTTGCGAAGGACGCTGACACGCCGTGGACGCTCTTTCAACTGCCTCAGCACCAGTGTGATGGGATTGTTGTTCTCGCTGAGAAACGCCATTATGCGCTGCGCACTCATTTTTGTTGCCGAACGCATGTTTATTCCACAGATCTGAATGCGAGCAAGTGAAGTGATAACCCCAACCAAGGGGAACTTACATCTATGAGCTGTTCGCCAATGTGCACCTTGCCCTCGGCGTCACCCCACACGTTCGTTACAACCACGCCACCCATGCTGTCCTCGAGCTCTAGCCCGATTTTTCCGCTTTCATTTGGCAGGTAGACGGTTCGCGTTTCTCCCGGAGTGGAAATGTTCAATTCGTTCGTGATGGAGTCGGTCGTTCCATCTGCATAAATGGGATCGGCGAAAATAGAATGCACGCCCGAATGCCTCTCGATTACCTCTGGTTGAAAGGAAAGAAGAAGAGTTGTTTTGAGTAAAGGAAGACGTTGAGGTTATGTTCAAAGAGTCGACACTGGACTTAGGACCGGGATACGGTGGGGGCTGCGGCAAAGAGGGGCTGCAGCCCATTACCCGTTGTGCATGTACAAGACCCATAACAGAAGGCTGGGATAGGTTTCCGGGAGACGTAATCAGATGCGCCGATTCGCCTCCGATTGGACGAAAGGCGCTGGTCGGCCTGGAGGAGTAGTCAGAAAGGACGGTCGAAGTTGATGGACTTGGCTTCCTGGAAAACGGAGTTGTTTTACGTTTCTCCGTGCACATGGTTACAATCTAGGGCATTAGGGGTGAGGTATAAGAGGCCCTTTTTCAAACGTAAACCAAACTCACGATGGCGAAAATACGGGGAGCATTGAGCGTCGCTTATTGGCTTGTTGGAAGTGCGATGGCTTAGACTTTGCCACATCCTCAGGAATGCTCGAGGAAATCACTTCTGATGGCCAGGTGCATCCCGATCCACTTGACTGGCCCCATAAGGGTTCAACTCTAAGGAGACGTTGGATTCTTGACAGTTTGCTCTGTGTACCTTGTTTCCGGAGTTGACTTTTCAAACCTTGTTTTTCCATCGGCCGATCTTGTTGACGGAGGGCCACGCAGCGACGCCGTCCTGCACAGGTCTCCCCGAAAAGACGTGCTACTTGACGGTAAACGAAGGGAGCCATGACGGTATGTAAGCAAATCGCGCGCTGACGCGTCAATGTTTGCTTGAGCAATTATGGCTCTTGCCTTCTCTGCTGATGCCCCAGAGGCTCTTCCAAAAAGCTTTTCGTGGACCTATTAGTTGATACAGCAAAAAACTATGTCCCAATAGTACCTTGTTGAAGAACTTGTGTTTAGGTCGCCCGACCTGAAGCGTTTCCGAAGTGGGCTTTTTCTCTTCGTCGTCCTTTTTGACTCTCCTCCTTAAGAGCCCGATTGTGAGAGGACCATCCAACTCTAAAAGCCCTTTTGTAAAAGCGCCTTTTGTTCTGCCGATGACTAACTCTGGATCAATCGCTCGACCTGATGTGCATCGTAAACAGGAAGGTGATTTACGTGCACAACGCGAGTCCCCGCTCTGAGGACGCTGTCCGACGTTTCGTTGACTCGATTGATGTAAACACCGTTTTCAAATTCCACGTCTAAATATGGATCGTGACGGTCACATGCTCTCCTCAAAAGGTCATAAAAATAGTACCTTGAGATCGCGTCAGCGGCACGTCGACCACGACACATTGATTGCTTTGTCTTTTAATGAGCTAAAACAAGAACCATTATCATAACCAAATGAGAGGAAAAAGTGTACTTGCCATCTTAAGATGCTGACTGTTAGCGAGGATTTCAATCACCGATCGTTGGTCCATCATGCTCACATTAATGTCATTCACGACAACCACATGATCGAGACGTCTAAATGCATAATCCAGTAATCTCATTGCCTCTAAGTTGTTTGTTTGCTGTTAAGGGCAATGGATCGGAGAAACGTGATCCAGGATCCATTTTCGCTGTTTTTATTGTGAAGCAATTGTTTTTATAACGTCGACCTATATAGTACTCACTGTAGTTGACCGGCGAACGTCGAATCGCCCGAGATGCTGTGGACGTATATCGGAGTCGAACTTCCAAGTATTTCATCATCGCGTCCGCCGCCCAAAACAAGACCCAGGTTTTTGTTTGGATTCGACTGAACAGACAGACAGTAGGATAAGATCTTCCGATCGACGACTTACAAAGTTCATGCAGATGGTGAGATGCTGCCACTTCTCGATGTTCATGAAGCCTTCTTCTGCCACTCTTAATTTGGACAGGGCAGCCTCTTTCTGACGCTCTAAGTGGTCACACAAGCTCCGCAGCTTTTGCACCTCATCGTGGAGTTCAACCTCCGATCTGCTGCCTGCAAGGAGGGTGCAAGCTACGAAGGGACAGGTGCAAAGGACACAAACCATAACGCGCTTGGGCTTCCGCCTTTTCCGCTTTGACGCTGAGCAGACGCGCCATCGTCTGATTCAACTGCTTCACCTCCGTCTTCAGCGACTCTTTCTCCTCGTGGAGCCGATTGTTCTCCTCGAGCACAGTGCTCCGCTCGTGCATCGTTTCCTCGTAGTCGCGGAGGAAATTCTCATGCTGCAATTTCATTCGCCGAAGTTCTTCTTCGAACTGCATCTTCGAAGTGAGGGCTCTGCGCATATTGATCGACAGTTCATAGAGTGGACGTGAAGGAGATCTCTTACCTGTTCAACTCGGTTCTACACTTTTCCAGCTGCTCGTGCAGAAGCATGTTGTTCTGGTTGAGCACTTCGTGCTCGTGCATCATATTCCGAATTTTGAACGACAGGTCCTGCTCCACCTCGAACTCCATCTCGTCGTTCAACTGTTCGGCAGACGGCTGAAATACCATGCGACTTGCTAAATTGAGTCAACAACAAATGTCATCGGGGTCGCCGCGCGTGTTCACTTTCAGTTCTTCAAATTAGCGAGGGTGACAGGAAGGCGGTCGGTAAGGGGCAGTAGAACGGCTGAAAGGCTCAGGGCTTCGCCGGGCAAGGAGGCGACGGAGGAGGGGGAGGAGGACGAGGAACAGTTCGTCGGTGCGTGTTGCAACTTTTACGAAACGAATCGAAAAGCGAACCTGTTTGTGTTCGATGAAAAAAGAAGTGAGGTTGTGCTGTCGGTGGTCCTCCGGCGGCTCGGCGTTCACGAACCGGTGATTGATCTCATTCAAATTGGAACGGAGGTCGTCGTTCGCCTTCTCGAGGTATGTGCACGCCAATTGGAGTCGCTCCAGCTCCGAGCCGCATTCCTTCACGTCATCGGCGGCGGCGGCGGCGGATTCTGAAATCGAGTCTGCTTGTTGACAACTCCTCTACAAGCGGGCAAGAGATAAGGATGGTGGCGCACGCCAAAGTGACTGGTGAAGAGTCGCTTGCCGGGCCGCGAATGCGCACACAGAGTGCGGGCGAAAATTTACCTATGGGTGCTGCCGGTACGGGCGACAACGACGACGACGACGGTGTATCCGGGTGCGCGGTAGGCATCATGTTTGTGTTTTGACGACAGTCTCCGCGCCGCCAGTCAGACTTCTCTCGCGCAGTTGGGGCAACCGGGCGGGTGTATTGGACGCCTCCACTCTCGGTGCCCTCCGAAAGGTCGTCCGGCGTCTCATTTCGTTTCAAACGACGCGCGACCGACGGCAAAGTCGCGCTGCATGAGTGACCTAGTTCTACCGATAACGGTCAATTACGGCGGCTTGCTGTTTGCAGGTCCAAAGGCATAAGTGACCATCGCCCGTCTTCGTTAACCATATCGCCCCTGACGTGTGCTCGCCCGGTAATTCCGAATTCGTTGCTTCGAATTGCCTTCTTGAAGCGCCGCTAAGTGCTCGTCGTTTTCTGTGCGATAGTGGAGAAGGTCGTCGCGGCGCAGATCGGAAATTGTTGTGCATGCGCAGAGGTGAATAGCGCAGTTGGCAAGGAAATCGAAGTTCGTGAACACACCCTTGTCGAGCGTTGTCAGTCAGTGCGAATTATTCCTTCTGTGAGATCAGCGTCCATTTGACATGGTGGGTGAGGTACCGGATGTGAGTTGTGAAAGGCGATCAAAAGGCAAAAAGAACGGAAAATGGGAACATGTCTCGGTTTATCGTGAAAAGGTTTATCGGTAGGCGTACACTGTGGAACGTAAGTTCTACTTACATTCTGCATAAACTAAAGTCTTTATCCCTCACATACGTCCGGTACTCCTAATGTTCATAGTGGATTTGATGGAATTTCCCGGTGGAAAAACACCTCTGAAAATCTTTTATCATTTGGTTATTTCAAGGCCACATACTTCTACTCTACGTCTAAAAAAGATCGATCAAGCTTCTCATAGAAAGAGGGATCGCTCTTCTCACTTTTATTCGATCAATTTTTGACAGGAGGAAGTCAAAAGTGTTACAACTCTGTGTCGTCTGACCTTCAAGATTTCTGAAGCGATCCAGGAAGAAGAGTGCGACATAGGAAGTGGAGCACTGAAGTATATCGACCTTAATTTACTGCGCTTTCCCATCAGTGTTCGGTTGTGGATTGCAGTATCCTGATTTGCTCCGTGGAGTCAGTAAGAGAACACGCAGCTCTTTCGGAGTAAAGGACGTTGTCCATTTCCAGAGTAGACATTGTAATAGTGTTCCAATTCCACTTTTTCTTAAAATCACACAGGTGCAGTCTTCGTAGTGCACTTTTGGAAGAACAGTTCGCATTCGACAACCAGTATGGCAGCGGAAAATGGAAAAGATACGACAACAAGGAATCTTCAGGATGAGTACCGTCCAGTGCCTTCGAGTACCACAGTAGACTTTTACCAACATTTACCGACTCACAACATTTCCCTTATATTCATACTGTGATTTACTTAATATATGCACAGAACACTTATAAATACAGGTGACTAAGGCTATATGCTTCACACCTGCCATGAAAAATCTATCTTCACTCCGTGGCTACCGGTAGCCACTGCAATCAAAGAGCGATTGTGAGGAAGGAACAATAAGATGACATTTTTACCATGTCCATTTATCTCGCAATCGACTACGTCGTATGTGAAGACGTGAACACTAAAAATCTGAATGATTTCACCTGAACATGGAACCCTTCTCGCAAAACACTTGGTTGTTATTATTTTGCCTTAGTTAGGCCACTGAGAAGCAAAACGATTTCACGCAGCTGCATTTACCTATCGATGCTTTCCCTACGAGGATAACGTAGAGAAGGCAGCTTTATCGTAGTCAGACGCTCGATACTTCTGTGTGTCTACTATGTTTGAAGTAGGGCCAGAGAAGTGTCCACTCCCAAAGGTGTTCTTATATATCTGGTTTACTTGTTTGAATCATTGTATTTCTGAAGGTTCCCTGGAGTTGTTTGCGCGTGGGATGAGATAAAGGCTGCCATGGGGACACAGCCAAGTTCTCAGCGAACGGAATGCCATTTTTTGTTACCATGACAAGAACTTTAATTGCAAAGTGCATGCCCGCCATTGAACTTGTAAATGCCACTGCCTGCAAGTCAGCGCCTCTCAGGTGTGCTGAGGTGAGGCGCGGCAGGATTGCAAAGCGAGTATAAAGTCGTCTCTATTTGTAACTTCTTAATGAGAATTGTCCTTTTGTTCGAAGTGCGCACTCAGAGGGAAAATCCAATTTTCTCGATGGCTATCTCGTGAGCAGATTGGACGCGCAAATACGTGAAACATTACAATTGTGCTTTTATTTCACTCAAGTCACTTCGTAGTCTGCCTGAGCGGCTTTGCGTGACATCGTTATTATTGCTGAGCGGTAAGCGAACCACAGGAGTGGTTTCATGACAAAGTACGACCACGGACATTGGAGTTCACCTTGTGAATATCGGATCGCTTTCGAAACTGTTTAGTTCCTTGTGCGCCCAATGAATATCATCCAATTGAAATTGCCTCTCGATGATTCACGACTCATGAATCATGAGTCCTGAGTAATCCAGCGTAATTGACTGCCGTTCGTCAAAATTCATAGAGCTGCTGAGTTACCCGGTCTCGATTTTTCAGAACAGCTGGTATTTGGAAATTGAAAGAAATTGAATAATTTTATTAATTTAATATCACTGCGCCATTTGTTGTTTTCGTTATTTTCTAAGGTATTTACTGAAAGTCTCTCTCGTTTGTACATTGAGTTTGGAGTACATTTTGGACACTCACTGGATTGGAATTTCTTCCGCATTCCATGTTGGACTGCTTGCGTGAACAATAATTCAAATCTGAATTATCGTCCGTTGCTAGGCGTCTTTCCAGTGCGCGCTGATTGATATTCATGTGGTGTAAGTAGCGTAAGTCTATCGGAGAATAAGGAGTATTACCGTGTTGGCCCTGGGGATGGAGTTACCTCTGTGTATCTTTCCTCTTTATTTGATTTTTTTGACAATTTTGGTGTAAAGTTTTCCTTAAGTTAGACTAAAACCTTAAGGAAATTATTGCTGCGTAGACCGACTTTCTCAGTGCTCATTAGATGAAGAGTTTCTGTCACATGAGCATCTCCTGGGTTCCCATATAGGTCAGAAAAACCTTGTTTATCAGACCATGTGGATTTCTGCTAATTAGTCCACGGCAGAATATCACAACATTCTCCTAACCTTCTTGTTCCTCTTCTGAATCACAGTTATAAGAATTCCGTTGAATAAGAAAATGCGTTCGAGAACTTTATTTACTATGCAAACCACCTGGTTTCAGGTGAGCTGAGGTTCAACTTTTTGGAAAAAGAAGATCGGAATTACCATAATCTGGCTTGCTTTGTCGTCTAGTGCACCCAGAGGCACTCCATTATCGCCGTTTCCCCCTCTGTTAGGCCCTCCATTGCAGAAGGCGTTTTTGCCATCCAATTATGCCAAATTGTTATGTAAACAGCGTGACTTTACGAGCTGGTGCTGTAGACAGCCGCTAGTGGCGGCCGAAGCGGGCGTTAGTAATCGGTAATTAATCTCGCCGACAGCTACAGTTGTAATTAGACGATAATTGTTTATTTAACATCATGAAAACAGAGAACAGGCAAATATTTAAAAGAACATGGCAAGTCTTGAATTGAGCACATACAAATACGAATCTTCTAACAGCCAGGAAAGCGTGTGTGCGTGCGGAGAGTCTTGAAGGTGCCACTCCGGATCACTCTTAGCCGGACTTTCAAACATCAAGTGCGTTCAGTACACATTGCGCACGACGCTCTAAAAATGTAATTATAGACGGCGGCACGTCGACAGCGTGCGTACTAAGACGAATGTTTGTAAACGAGGAAAAATAAGCTTTTTTGCGGGGCAAGTAAAGTTGCTTTAATCAATAATACTTTTCTTGTCGCGCTCGGCGGTGGGTTTTCGGTTAAATAAGTGGCGGAACTTGTTGCGTGCCCGATTTGTGGCGTTGACGGATGCGAGATTGCCCCTCACCTCAATCACCGACTTCCCGTCGCACTGACGATTCACATTGTGGAATGACGTCTTGCCCTGAGGGTCGACGTGCATCCACTTCGACTCGGTGACCGTACGCGGCCCGTCACGTTGCATCTGCTCCAGCTGCCCGGTCCACGATTTGCTGCCCCACTCCTGCATCACGTTGCCCTGTTCGTCGCGGTCAATCCACTTGTCCTCCACTTTCCTCTCGATCACGCCTGAAACAGTGCCTGTGGACGTTTTCTTGTGACGCCGATCCCGCTCATTGCAGGCAATTCCAGGCAACGGCCATCACAGAACGTAGCCACTTACGCTTGCACGAAGTTACTGTCGATTCGGCGGCCGCAAGGTCGAGGAAGTTGTCTTTGACGGCCAGAGGGCCACTTGCGTTGCTCCGTGGCGGCCACTGGTTGCTCAGCTCGCGGACAGAAGGCCCGGCTGAGGGTTCGACCGTGCGCGACCGTAATCGAAGATTCGCCGTTGGGATCGCGCTGGGAACGTCGTCATAGTCGCGCCTGGAACAACGGCCTCTACGTTATTTGCTGCTCGCGCGCGTAAGCTTTCTTGATCAGCGCCTATTGACATTTGAGAGGCCGATTGCTCGCACGCCTCAGGGCTATTAGCACTCTTATTCTCGCGGAGAATAGACGACAGTCCTCCTCATGCTCGCGGCGATTAACCATACAAACAACTCCACTCAGACGTTCCTCCCTTGGAGAAGCAAAACAAAAGAAGGACGGGAACAAAGCGTGTTGATGAATTTACATTGCCCGCAGCGCATAGGTAGCCAGGTAAACGAGCGAGTTACGGCAGAAAACCCCCCGCTCCCCTTCCTTATGCCCGTGTCTAAGTTGATCGTAGGTGACCAGGAAAGAAACGAGAGAGAAGGTGACATTTCGGGGACTATTTTGGGGCACAAGAAGAATCCATTGGAAAGTATTAGTAGGGCAAACCCGGAATGCGTAAACGTCTGCTTCCAGTTATCTGCTTCTCATTACCGCGGCCATGCTCTTTGTTCTTAGGCCGATCAACGATGAGCGCGCGGCTTGATTAATTTTCAGTCTTATTAGAGAGATTAAACAGAACGTCCCTCGAGCATCCCTCTAAACAGCTTCGCGTTAGCCACTTGTGCGTGCGAGGAGGCGAATAGGCGACAAGCTACTCGATGCCGTCATATTCTGCCGAGGACAAGTAGAAGCGATTTTTGACGGATCGTTCCTCTCAAGAGCTTGCAAGAGCCGGCTATATTAAGTTTTCGACGCCGTCGATCTTTGTCTCTTTGACGATGTCGCCGTCGAAGCAGAAGACGAGGGCTAGGAGCACACGGGAAATTACGGGACGGAGGATTCGATTGTACATAAGGGGCTCAAACATTGCCTATTGACGACTATCTCAGAGCTGTTTTAATCTGTTTAGCTAAACACACACATGCTCGCGCGCATCTACACGTTAGTTATTTAATCGAATTGGCGCTCGGTTTCAGAAGTAGATTCCCGGCGCGCTGGCAGGCGCGCACTCAAATAAAGTCTCGCCTTCAACAGCCACCCTCATCCGACGATTACATTTCATTTTCAGAAGGAGAAGTAGATAAAGAGGAGGGAAAGAAGAGTCGAAGGAGGGGCTCAGCTGCACACACATGCAGTATAAAGCAGGATTACCACTGACACACGTCGGCGAGCAATCCGCCTGCCCCTCAAGCACACATTACCATAAGCGTGAGTTCGGGTTCACCGGTCGCGTGTGAGAAACAGGAGGCCGAAACCGAAGCGACTCATTACGCGGTTCGGCGGCGGCCGAGTGCGGCCAAGCGGCGGAACTTCTCTTTAGAAGACTTCTCTCTCTGTTTGCTTGGGATTTAATAAAGAGCACCAGTGGTCGGCGACTCGACCGCCCATTAATTGGCAGCCGTCGTGTCCATGTTGCGCTTTTCTATCATTTGCGGACTATGTAGATATTGTGTTGACCGTTTGCGCGCGCGCGCGCGCGATACTCGCTTCCGGCGGCAGTTGCGTGATC
>AZBX01008453.1:0-35269 GCA_000757755.1 Steinernema glaseri
GGCACGACCCGACCGTTCACCACCGAGACAAAATGAAAGACCCAAAATAGGTCCAAAATCTCGCACAGTATCTAATATCCGTTAATAATATTTCTTTAGTTTTTTGGTTTTTCTTTAAGGTATCAGTGGCAAAACGTTAGCGTGGCACAAGAAACGTGTACCAAGCATTTCTTTTTTTTAAATTTTCTACCAAGCATTTCCAAAAAGAATAAAAATGCTCGTAGAAATCACCAGTTTCCCGGCAAAAATTAGGTCCAAAATCTCGCATCGATATGGAAGACCGATGTACACCCTTAACTTGGCTTCCTACTATATGTACTGTCGTACTTAGAAAGATTCCAAAACTGCTGATAGACAGCTATATGTATGTGTGAAAATGTTACATCTATACGCTACAAATTGTCCTGGTATTCTAGTTAAAATGGACCCGTACCGTAAGCATACCTTCGTTGCGTCCTCTTTTTGTTTCTAAGTTTGTCTAATTTTTTCGTACACCTACGCAGTTAACAGACTCGTTCAATCTTTATTAAATTAAACACCATTTGGAGGTTTATCACAGGCGGGAGGAAAGAACTCGTTATGACTTAGAATACCAGTTCGGCTGCGAGAGAGAAGTTTACCGAGAAGGAGTACCAGTTCAACCATGAGCTTTGGCTACATTTCCAACAAAGGGTGGTAGTCATGCGAAACAGACGCTCCAGAAAATAGCTCTTCCGAGCTGGAGTAGTCGTCAAATCTCGGTGCTCTGAAAGCCTCTGATGCAAGGTTCCTGAACTTCTGTTGGTTTTCCATCTTTTCCTAAATAAGGTGTTGTATCACTGGTTACCCATTCCTGTAATTTACCGTTGTTGTAAATTTCCGCACAAACAGCGGTCGCACAATACAGTTGTTAATACGGGTGAAAATATTGCTTCTTCCTCCCACTCTTCGTTTTCTTTGACACTCAGCTTCTGACTCCGTAAAATGCTCAGTTGAGTGATCGAAAGTCAAAGCCTAAGATTCGCACATTATACGAAGAAGGAAGGAAACTAGGACAAAGGAAAATGATAGCAAACAATGATGACCAAAGAGACACAGAAAGGAGCTAACCATCTCTTGTGTTTTGCTGAGAAGCAAAGGAGAAGCTGAACGATTCGGGGCGACAGTACGGCCCTTTGCCGAAAGAGATCTTTGGCGTTTTGATCGCCTCCTCTTCCGTTGGACACCAGAGGTGCTGGTGCTTTCTAATAGACCGCTGTAACACTTCTCATCGCGGAAATAATCGTTAAGGTACTGAAACAGATAGAAAGCCATAATAAGGAAAACTTAGCACAGCGAGGAATTGGACAACAGCAGGGATTTCTGGGGTAGGCACGATAACAACGGAAGCACATACCTTCATTACAGGCAGAGTGGACCCACCAAGAAAGACGATTGTAAAAAGCAGCAGGAATAGTGTGGTTGTTAGCAGCATTCTCTTAGTACTAGGATCTTCAAGTTCCATGTGTAGAGCGAGCGCAAAACAGACAGCCCCTCGCATCCCACTAAACCACATGATAACTTGGTTCTTCACCGAAATTTGCTCCTTTCGGCAACAGTTAACGAGATATGAAAGCGGGAAGATGTTCACTGCTCGACTTACAAATAGTAAAGCCTGAAAAGTAAATGAGGAAAGTGTTGGTAGTATATATTTTGAAAAAAGGCTAAATCATGCGACTTACGATGGTGACGAGAAGGAATATTGGCTGGAATATAAGTTTTATAGTAAACAATGCCATTCCCAAGTATGCAAACGTACAAGTCTCTGAAAATCCACAATCACACTATGTTTCAATAAAAACAGACCTGCAACAAATGCAATTGTTCTGAAGGTTTGCTTCATTGTTATTTGTGTGATGGGTGAAATGTTGAAATGAGTATATTGTGACATCGTGATTGCGCAAAACAGGATGGCCATTATACCTGCAATAACGTACTAAACAAAAAACACAACAACAGAACACACGATACCTGACATTGATAACGCTTCCGCTAGTCCGTAAGGCAAATACGAAAACACCAGAAGTAGGGCAAACTCCAGAGATGGAGTTCTTCGTAGGTCAACGTGTTTGAAAAGCTAAAAACTATTTCTTGTATTTGTTAAGTACACTTAAAGACATACCAAAGCTGATAGAAAACCAACTGTCGCACCCAGGAAAGCAGAAGTGAAGAACATCGTAAAGAACCTTTCAAATGCATATTGCACAGCTTCGTAGGTAGTAAACTGAGCAGCCACTGTAGGGTCAGACATTTCCAGCGCTGTCGAAGTCAACACAATAGCTACTGCATCGTTCAACATTGACTCGCCGAACACGAGCATGTAGAGCTGCTGATCCACCTGAAATAAGTAAAAGGATAAAAAAGCTCAAATATAGATTGAAGCAGCTCCTTGGCGGTTAAATATAAGCTATCCTTACATTTAAAGCTTGGAAAATAGCTAATGTGGCTACCGGATCTACGGCCGATATCATTGATCCAAAGGCAAAGCTTTCGAACGGTGTGAGGGAGAAAATAAATTCCATCTGACCCAGGACGTATAAGGAGAATCCTATGACAAATGCTGAAACAGCAGTTCCGACGATGGCGAACGTTAGTATGGGTACGATGTTTGAAAAAAAATTTCCTTTGTTCAAGTTGTATCCAGACTCGAAGATAATTGGAGGAAGCAGCACGAGGAAAAAAAAGTTGGGATTGAAGGTCTCAACTTCTCTCCAGTCTTGCTCACTGTACGAAAGCAGTAAACCGATAAAAGCTCCTAAATTCAGGTGATTGGATGATGTGTGAGAGTTTGAATCCTGCCTAGTATGACGATCGCTAAACTTTCGGGAATGTAGTGGAACTTCGTTATGATGAGGACGTGTACAAGCAGTGAGGCCACAACAACCACAATCAGGATAAAGAAGATGGCTTTCGAGCTTTCCTTCTCTTTTTCTTGGTTTTCTTGGGAAGTGTCTGACTGAATCGCTAGTACAGTTTCATTGATAACCAGACTGAAATACGTCGACTGAAATTGAAGGCCCTACACAACATATATTTTAGCGAAAAAAAATGAAGCTCGAGGTGATTTCAATATGAAATAACGCTAACCGCACGTTTTTAAACAGAAGAAGGAGAGCTTCAACAAAATAGCCTTCTCTTTTTAAGAGGAAAAAAAGAAGCAGTAAGTAACGTACGTGCCGTTGTCATTGGACTTCACCTCGCTAATCTGTCCTTTAGTCAAATCGAGCTGGAAAGTTTTCTCCATTGCCGGCTGTTTCCTCTCCTCCGTCGAGCTGTCAGTTTGAACATCTGACGTCGTAGCGTTCGTCGTAACGTTCGAGTTCGATGAAGAAAGGACTTCTGACACGTCGGTGGGAAACTGATACACAACGTTTCCATTAATAAGAGCAGTGACCAGCGGTGTCAAAAGCAGCACCAGCAATACTTCTGAAGGATGCATGTTTCTGCTTAGCGTAGATACTTTTCTTCAAAGCATTTACGGCAGCCTCCTTTGATTCTTCCTCGAGCTTGCTAGCGACGTAATTCACCTAAACAGTCACAGGTGTTAAATGGGATTATTGAGAGAGTAAAGAGAGTAAAACGCAGAATAATAGATCACTGATTCAGACATGTCTATGGGAGGAAAGATAGGATCGCTAGTGTGCATGGAACGCAAACATACATTCGGCTGGCGACAGACGTGGCAGCGCGATGGACGGCGCGGTCCTCATTCCTTTGATTTCGCTTCGCTGCAGTTGCGAGCACGATGCAAATAATTTCTCAACATGCCACCTTGCGTTACGCGCGTATTCACAGCACACGAAGAAAAGGGGCGCGGGTAGTTACGCAGTACCCAGGTACCGTGACGCCACTTAATGGCATTAGAACCCCAAAGTCCGTCAGTACATACTACGCACCAAAACTACCTTTTATAAAATAACATGTTCCGCCACCACACTGTCACGAGGAGGCCACTCGAAGGCACACATCTCTAATCTTAACACAATTATGTTCTGGTTTTTCAAGAAATCATAAACTACCAATGGCTAAAGAAGCCTTTGTTCAAAGGATGTTACGCAGGTTTCCTCGCTGTCTGCGGAACGAGGGCGCCGAGCTCCTACGAAAGAAACAGCACCGACGACCTGACATTTACTGGACGGATAATTTAAACGCCCTACCGTAGCTACCGTACTCACGCAGGCAGCGACGTCTCAACCACGCCTAACGGCAAGGATCGTTGGCTGGCTAGGTTTTCTCATCAGCGCTATTTTCGTTTTTTTTTGTACTGACTGCATTCAGTGGGAACAGTTTGCTGGGAATGCAAACAGTTGTTGCTGTCTACCCATTTGAACCAAGCTTCTCTCACGTTGCCGTAAACCTACACAGATTGTTGCAATGTTTGTTTCAGGAACGGTTCCAATGATACTCCAGGCGCACCGCACTTCTTCTCGTTTCCACCGTGCACCTGGAACTCCACCAGACGTCATGCCATCGACCACATCCATGCCACCATTGTCACCTGAAAATGTGATGATGGTATCATAGTCGAGCATTAAACACGACTTCTAATTAAAGCTTTTAGATGCAAGCGGATCCTCCACTTTCGTCTTCTTTGTTGGAACCAGTGCCTCTGGCTACGCTCGACCAGCAGCAACACATCGCGCAGTTGCAATACATGTTGCACATGATGAGTGCAGGGTGAGACTGTTCACGTTTTATGTGGAACTCACTTCTGGTGTTTCAGAAGTCAGCTTTCGCCTCCGTCTCACCAAGCTCACGGGTCTGTGGTCCGCAAGGATCACTTCTCGTTCACGCTGAATACTCGTTCTAGTAACTCTTCTTACCAAATAACTCAATTGAAGAAGTCGGTCAAGTATTCGCGAAAGGTGTTCGTTGGTGGTCTCCCTGTGGATGTCCCCATGGGTAACAATGCGCATAATCCAGAAATGTATTGACCCTGTACTTTAGATGAGATCGGTCCTATGTTCTCACAGTTTGGACGCGTTTTTATCGACTGGCCCCAGCGTCCACATCACTCTCGACGCAGCAGTGGAGGATTTAGTCAACAGCGCAACAGTCCCGGTTATGTGTTCTTGGTCTTTGAAGATGAGAGCTCTGTTGAGAGACTTCTGACAGCTTGCTACAGAAGTGGAAATGGAGACGGTCATTATCTTCTGGTCAGCAGCGCAACCATTAAAGACAAGCCGGTAACACCATATTACAGCTATCGAGATGTGAAACCATATTGTTTAGGTTCAAGTTCGTCCTTGGTACATCAGGGATGGTATGTACGCTCCGAACAAAGGACATCCTCTCGACGATCGTACAACGGTCTTCATTGGTGGAGTGCCTCGGCCGACCAAGGCTAAGGACCTGGCAAACGTCTTCGAATCCTACTTTGGAGACGGATCTGTTTTGTTTTGCAGTATTGACATGGATCCAGAATTAGATTACCCTAAGGGAGCAGCTCGTGTCACATTCCGCAATCAAATCCTCATGATGATGGCTTTGAAGCGCCATTTTGTGGATCTTCCTTACATGGGTACGACAAAGCGGGTAAGTCCCTGTCTTCCCCTACGATTTGCATCAATTGATAATTATTAGGTTGAGATCAAGCCGTATCTCATCGATGAACAGCACTGTGATCAATGTGATGGCATAATGTCGGGCGGTCGAAGTGCTCCCTATTTTTGTCAGGATTCCCTTTGCTACCAGTACTACTGTGAACACTGCTGGGATATAGTTCACTACAGTGAAACGTCCTCGAAGAATCGTCGCAACCATGTTGTTCTTGTTCGCAGAGGAGATGGAACCCAGCTCTGTATGGATCCACCACACCATCTAACAATTGGCAATTATGCACTGAAGAAGGCGGTAAATTGAATTGCCGTACGTGTTATATTCAATATATTGGTTTATATGATTGATATGTGTTAAATTATTCTAGATTTGAAGTGTTCATTTAGATGTATGTAATAAATGCTTTAAAAACATTTCTGTGTCGTGCTGAGGTTAAGAGGTTGACATCGATTTAACCGAAAGTTTTGCTGGTCATTCCTATTAGATGCAACTTTTTGGGGTCGAGTCGAACCTTTGGAGTCGAACAGTCGAACAAGCTTGACCTGGAAGGAGAGGTCCATTCAGAAAACGATGGAGAAAATGCGGAAGCGCCAATCTTCTGTTAGACAACCCAATACTTTTGGCTACGGCTCCGGAACAGTCCTCACGCTTATTTTCGTATAGTGCAACCGAAAAACCTTTTGCGACGAAGAAGCTAGAAAAGGTCAGCGCAATATTCGTAAATGAAACCCCGTCGGGTTTAATGATCATGGAGATCCATTGTCAGGCGATACCGGTTGTGTATGTATTTTATATCTTGTAAGGTATGTCATTGTATAGAAATTTTGATGACAGTCACATACCACTGCGGATGTATCTGCAATAGTCATTACACCCGATGATCATAACTTCTTATCGGTCATTGCTGAACCAATAGTCCGGCTAGAAATCTACTGAAAGTGCTTGCTCATGACAGTTTTAACAAGCAATTAAATCTTATATGGATGTTTAATGATCTGCTGCAATCCATATTCGCTTATCACGGTCCTGAAGTTACCAAGGACAGTTCAATTCGACAGCGACTTCAGGAATGGCGGCGCTTGTCGTTATTCTCGCAGGCATTGCTCTTCACGTTTCGGCGGAATTTAGAGTGGGCACCCAAGAAGATGACCTTGTGCAAGATATTCCTGGACTGTTCTATGATCCCGGATTCAATACCTACTCCGGTTACCTTGACGCTGGAACCTACGACGGGCACAAAGGATACATGCACTACATGTAAGTTCATTTCTGCGTCACGAATAGACATGGTAAATTCTCATACATGCACTCATTTTTCGTCCAATTTTTCGTTTGATTTACTAGATGAACAAGAAATAAAAGCAAGCTGAAAAGATGCAGTAGAAAAATTGGACGATAAACGAGTGCGGGTATGAGAATTTACCATCTCTATTCACGAACATCCACATACATACAGGTTTACGGAGTCAAAATCTAACCCGGCTGCGGATCCGGTAATATTATGGCTCCAAGGAGGTCCTGGCTGCAGTGGCTTCTCAGGAGCATTCGAAGAAAACGGCCCCTTTTACATGAACAAAGATGGTGAAACAATCTACGAGAATATTTACTCATGGAACGCCAGAGCGAACGTTATCTTCTTCGAGTCACCTATTGGAGTTGGCTACTCGTTTCTTGATGGAGTTGAAAACTATTCTACCGCTTTCGATAATCAGACTCTTCAGCAAAATTACAACTCTCTCAATGCTTTCTTCCAGAAGTCAGTCCTTTTCCTGACAGGTCCAAAAGACAACAAAGCTTTAGGTTCACACAGTACCGTAATCACACCTTCTTCATTGCTGGCGAATCGTATGGCGGCATTTATCTTCCAATGCTTGGTGATCAGTTGATGCAAGGCATTATCAGTGGGAAGTTTTCGAACCTTAATTTTGGAGGAATCGCCATCGGAAACGGCTACATGGATATAGTAAAACTTCAGAACTCTCTGGTGCTATGGAGTATGTACCACGGACGCATTTCTCTTAGGTAGGAAAAGTGCTTAATAACATAATCCCAGTATTTGTGTCTTTAGCGATTGGGACACACTAAAGTCCGATAAATGCTGTGAAAAGCCATCTGGTTCTGACTTTGATTCGTGCAACTTTTACAAGAACGCTTTTAACACCACGAACTGGCTCGACTTCGATGCACAAGACAACATTTGTGGGAACATCGTATGTAAAATACAAGCGTAAAAAATCCATGGAAAAATCAGTAGGATCTGTAAATACCATCTAAATGTAAAAATAATTTTTCAAA
This sequence comes from Steinernema glaseri, assembly GCA_000757755.1. Taxonomy (NCBI): domain Eukaryota; kingdom Metazoa; phylum Nematoda; class Chromadorea; order Rhabditida; family Steinernematidae; genus Steinernema; species Steinernema glaseri. Next base: position 7,873 of record AZBX01008453.1, read on the forward strand.
GGCCTCTCGCAAGCGCCACCCAAATGAGTTTTTAAAGTTCTATACCTATTTTTCAGCTACGCGACGTGATAAAACCACCACAACGGTAAGTCAAAAGATTTTGCGCGAAAAAATACACTGTAGGAAAAAATTTCAGCATGGACCAGTACAACTACTACGAAGATTGCTACACCGAGCAAGCGATCACATTTAAGGGAACAACCGGACGATTCCATGCCGGAAAGCGCGAATCGCTTGCTGCCGCTCAGAAACGTTACCACAACACTGCCGTATGATCTGTTCACCAGGGAATGTATGGATTTGATCATTTTCTGTAGAGTGTAATCAACTACAACTCTACCGACTTCCAATACGGCTACCCATGTTGGCAAGAAACAGCCGTTGCAAGCTACTTTGATCGCCCTAACGTCCAAAAGGCGTTCCACGTGGAGCCGGCAAAACTTGCCAAATTCTCAGATTGCAAGTAAGTGGACTGTACTAAAAGCGAATTCCTGGAAGTGATTACGTTGTAGTGAGCCTATCTACAAACAGTACAAGGTCACTTACACAACTACTCAGGAATTTTTCAACAACATGATCAAGAATGTTGCGGTAGGTTTTTGTTCTGAAACCAGTGATGGGAACCGAGCCAAAAACCCGTGCCGACCCGGTTTCCGTCACTTCCTCAAACAGTGCATCACTTCCTCCTACTTAATCAAATCGTTCAGCAACTACGTCTACCAACCAATTTCCGCATTCTTGTCTACAATGGAGACGTAGACACCGTTTGTAACTTCATTGGAGACGCGAAGTTTATCCGAGAACTTGCAAATGGTCATAAGTTTAGCGTAAGTTTGATGTCCTTAAGTAATGCATTTTCTCAAAGTCATAAGCAGTAGCTAAGCAGATAGGGGTTAGTCAAATTTTCGCCTTAATAAACATTGATTTTCGCAACATACAGTAAGTATGCATAGTGATTGTCACCTGAGATTTATCGCTCACGCCAGCAACGTTGCTTTTTATATCACTAACATAAATCGCTGGTGAAAATCACTATGCATATCAGTAATTACTCTATGTTGCGAAAATCTCTAATTTCTTATTACATTCTTTAGGAATCAAAACGGCAACCCTGGATCTTCCGAAAGAAAACGGGAGGATTTGTTCAGAGCTACAAAGGACCCTCTATCGCCATAGACGTATTAACTGTGAAAGGTGCTGGCCATATGGTTCCCATGGACCGACCGGGACCTGCTCTTCAAATGATTAACGCTCTCATCTTGGGCAATGGTGATTACAACAACACTCATGGTGTTGAAATGGCACCAACGCCGATACCCATCCAGCTTACCACGGAAAGCAATGGACTTACCTCTCAGAACACAACTGAGGGCACTTATGAGAGCACTACTAAAGGAATACCATCTGTGCACCTACCCTTTGTTGTTTTCGTGACAACCCTTCTATTCACCCTGTTTCTTCAATAACATTGCCGGTGAAGACAACTGAAGTTATTAAAAATGCAAACTTGAAAATCATGGCGTAGCTTTAATTTTACATTCAAAGAAGTGCTCGACAGCAAGTCAACAATCACAGCTACTGTTTACACACAAAATAACGAGCTTTTATCAAGGTACCAAGTATGAAAAAGGTTATCTTTGAGCACAGCAACACAAAACAAGATTTTTTAAGAAGATGAACAACGGATGAGTTGATGCACATAAAATAAGAACGAATTTCAATGCGTTTTTATGACAAATTTACAACTTTAGACTTAGGACATAGAAAGCGCATTTTTCGAGTAAAAAGAGGGCTGAAGAGGGGTGCATCGAGCCAATAAAAAACAAAAAACATTGATGTGTACGTTTAAGCGCAGTTGCATGGTCAGTTCCACTTTTGGAATGCTTAGTTCCGGGGCTCATATTCTCCGGTGGCTCAGATTATCCGAAGGGACTCAGATTCTTCGGTGGAGCTCAGATCCTCCAAAGTGGGGCTCAGATTCTTCCGGAGAACCAAAAATTCTCCTTCAACTATTGCAATTTTTCGGTCAGTGCTCCATGTTAAAAGTCTGCAGAGCTTAAAAAATGATTGGTTAACCATAAGTCTATTAGAATTTATTGAAGTACCGCTATCTTTGAATGTCTTCTGTGATCTGTGCCAAGGACAAACAACAGATTCCAATAACCAGAAATCAAGAACCACTATCAGTTGACTCTGCCAGAGGACCATTGTAGGTTGAAGTTAATTTTGAAGTGTATAACATTTTTACCCTGCATTTCGTAGAACCCAGTACTAAACGTTGGAAGTATTGTAGTCACACACATATAACACGCACGTATTGGTTGTAGAATAAACTGTTTCCTACATTTTTTTATTTTCATTTGTTGAACAAATATAAATTATAATAGAATCAATGGACACTGACCCACAAATTGAACATAAAAACAAATGGGAGCGAACAATCACCCGCAGGATAGGATAATACATTTGGTAGATGGGGAATATTTTGCGGCACCTGATCAATAATATAAACCGGTTTCGTCGCCAAGCTTCACTCTTTTTGCAAGTGATGGTCCCTCGTCTTCGTCGTGTTGAAACAACCCCGAGGATGAGCCGACACTGCCGTAATTAAGTGAAGTGTAACATGATTCATAGGCTCTTTCGTAGGAAGGAACTTCATATTTTGGAGACTCTGGCGGACGCCAATCGTCGTCTTCTAAATATTGTACGATTGCAGACTATATATGTAGTTAACAAATAATTGTAAGCAAATATGGAAGATCGTGAGAAGGACGGTCCCCACTTAAAGGGTTCGAACGGTACAATGGTAAATTGTAATAAGACGACGCTTATCGGCGAGCGAAAATGGGGTGATCAGCCGAGCACGAAAGTGTGTTGCGTACTTTGCCCCGTGACCACGCGCTGTAGCACTAAGAATTTGTGCCATGAATCGCTTAGGAACAAAGGGAAGCAAGGGATTTAAAGTGTATGTGCCAGAGAAAAGAAGAAGTTCAACAGTTGATAGTAGGTATTTGGAATAAAATATCCAGTTAACTACATAGGAATTAGGCATGCTTTGTTTGTAACCATGTGCAACAGGTGATTTTAAATTTCTAAATTAAATGCAATAATTTTAAAAGCAATAGTTAAAAATTGTACATGTACACGTGTAAATTCTTTCGCCTCTTTTTTACAGTTTGGGTTAAATTTTGATCATTATTCAATTTTGGACACGCTAAAAGTTATGAAGTCCTGAAACAGGATGAGAGCCGGGCCAGACCCTACCTTGGCCCACGCCGTCGGAGGCTGTGCGACGCCGAGGAAAAGAAGGAGATTAGGAGAGAGGCGTAAAGGGGAGATAATTGACTAGATTGCGTTAAGGCAGTTCATCGCCTCATCAACTGACCGGGATTCGGTGTGAAGTGGAACGTGGTCGGATGGCTAAGTTTCGAACCGCACTTCACCGTAACGGAAACGGTTCCACCGCGTCTAAGACAATGGTACGTCGGTACTGTGCAAACAATGTGACACTGAAATACAGTACAGAATTTTTTGTGATCGCCAACCTACCTGGTGTAAGTATTGTTTATCGATCGGTGCCTCAGCACTCCAAGCAAGGGTTCCATCTGAACTAAACTATAAGTTTTTAAGTTTTTGACAACAGTGTACCTTCTTTGTATTCTCTAAATAGCACTGTAGTGTTGCGGTCGAAATTACGACCTATGATGAACAAATCACATCCACCGCGGGCGCTCGACGAATTTAACGACATTTTGAAAACTTCGGGCACACCAAGCTGTTGAACACAACGGATGGGTTCGCTCTCAGTTTGCACAACGATATCGGGGCCACCGTTTGGATCGACGATGAATGCCCGGAAGACGATACGGACCGAGCAGTTTGAGGCGTTTTTAGTGAGTCTGCGCTGTTTGACGTCATATGTACATATTTTCAAAATCCCTACACAGTCTAGACTGAAATTCCAAGCTCAACGTTTGCTATCCTTCTGTGGTAACTAACACAGCAGACATGTTGCTTTCTGGCCTTAGAACTATCTCCAAACAGTTGATTCCTTCGGTAGACGTGATGGCTTTGCAGGGAGTAGTGTTAGCTGCCTTTCCCGACACGGGAATGAGCTGGTATAGTGGGTGCGCAGAAATAAGCCCTGTTCCTGAACCAGCGTACATTTCAACGCGAGTTGGACGGTAGTATCCAGTCAACTGAAGTTACAAGGTGCTACAGAATGTAAGCAAGTACAACCTGAATAGTGCAATGAGAGGATCCACTGCGGTCCTTGATTGCACCGCGGCTTCCTTCAGAGAGGTATCTGGCGCGGTGCTGTTGTTCAGGCTGCCGGATTACTGACAGAACGACAGGTGCTTTGCGCGTCTGACTAACATCCTTTGTCGGGACGTTACGTGACGGCATGTTCGTCGATACTAAAACATTTTCTTTGAAATAGAAAACACGCATGAAGACTTCAATAGCATATGGCTCCCTCAGCACTGTGTTCGCTGCAACAACAGATGACGGAGCTTTCGGACCAGACTGATAACGTGCTCAGTAAATGGGAGAACAACAGTGATCATTGACGCCGGCAGCAACTACACTCATTCAGAGCGATAAATGTATGTTGTTTTAAATACTTAAGTTTTACGGAGTTGTAGCAATGTGCCTTTCTAATCTCATTATACCAAATATTTTTATGGTATGTCTCAAAAAATTCTTTTGATAGCACAAAAATAAACACCGGCGCCTAAAACAAAAATAAAGTTTCGTTTGTTGCTGATTTGTTGATGACAATTAGTAAAATATTACATATTTGCCAACCTCCGTGCTTTAACACTGGCTGCTTAAAGAAGCGTTTTTATGGAGTTCCACCTATATGAAACGTACTGCTCGGCCAACCCTATCTGCGGCTTCTTTACTTTTTCATTATTTGCATTTATGTTTTTTTTGTAAAACCAAGAAAGTGAAAATATATCCTGATAACGTAATTTTATACTGATACAGTAACAAGCTAACCCTTGCTAGATGCTTGGTGTTCGGCAGCAGCCTTCGCCGGAATCAAAAATTCGTTGAGGGCATAGAGATCTTGTTGGGAAACAGTACTGTTCATGTTGTAGCTTGGTTCATCACAGCTGCTGCCGACATCATAAGCTCCCAAACATGGGCCCCAAATCGGGTTCCAGTCTTGCTGGTTCGGCTCATGCTCAAACTCGGGAAGAAAAGATCCCTCAGAAGTGGTTGCAGGAGGCGTGGCCGCTGAGTTCGGAACAGCGAAGGAGTTAGCTCCGTTCATTCGTTTTGGTTGGGCCGGCGTGTGAACCCTGAAACGAAATTGAGCGCGAGTTGGGAGACGAAGAAGGCGAACAGATGTAAAGCGAACATAAAACAAAGTGAAGCGGCGGGGAAGTCCTCCAGGTAGACCGGTTTCCGCAAAGATCGGAATTGCGAGTGCAGGCGTGTACTTTGGAGGCGCATATCGAGCCGAATCGCCTGATGTGGGACCGATAAGGGCCGCTGTGTGGCATGGCGATTGCACGTCATTGAGCTAGGGCGACGTGTCTCTGTACTTTGACGCTTTGATCACTACGGGGTTGTGTTTCTTTTCTTGTTTTGGTGCTCTAGATTTACAACTAAAATTTGCCCAGCTTCAATTTCTGTTAAGGTGGAACTTGGTGAACACAGAAATGCAATCAGTTTTTGGTTTTTCTACGTCACTTTTGATGAAGAAGTCAAGCCTGTTTGCGGTGGTAAAATAAGACAAAAACATTTACCCGCCTACTGGATGTCATAAAAAAAGAATTTAGGAGTATGCGAGTATGAACATAAAGAGTGAAATGAACATAGAGAGTGAACATATCCACAAGTAAGACCAGAAATTTTTAAAATGTGAAATATTATTTCTTACATACTAATCACGCAAAATTTTGTTTTATTGCCAAAAGAATGTAAAAGGGCAAAATATTGTGAAACGTATAAATTCATTTTGTACTATACACATTCAAACGATTAAGCAGATATTTTTCCTTTGGCGATCGAGTTTCAAACAACGGAGTTACGTTCTTATCCACTTGAATATGACGAGCTGCTATCACCAGAATTTTGTTTCTCTGTTCTTTTCACTGATCCTACCGCACAAAACGGATTTCTTTTTCTGTTGTCGTTGCAATCGTTGATCTGCCTTCATTTTGGAATATTTCACTACGTCAGAACAATTTTTCATCTCAAGATAATTTTGCAAAAACCGAAGAACGGAAAACGTCGAAGTACGTTGTTTGTTTATCTTTGGCGTTTTAATAAACGTCAAACATGACCAAACCACCTTACTGGTCGATCTTCAGGCTGCTCCATTTTCTTACTGGTAGAGCGGTTCGAAGGGGAGTATTAGAGCGGTTCTGGGTACATAATACTACATTGTACCCTTATATACTTTCTTTGGATTTCGTAGAAACTTGGAAAAATTGAAAAAGTGGCCCATTTACAAAGCACCAACCCAGTATTTATATCTTGTTTTCTATTCATTTCTCTAATTGTTATCATGGCAGTTTCCTCTCTAGGTGATCTACATTCAGTTTAATAAAAATTTGTTCATTTTTGACAATTAAAAATAAGCAGAGACAAGGTTAGTGGCAAGAAATATGCAAATGCTGTTTACAGTAAAGCTGGACAGTTTACGGAAATACGAACTTTATCGATCTCAGGTTGACATGTTGACGACCTCAGGGTGGTAATTTTTGAGAAGGGTAAAGGAAGCAGTTCAAAAAGTAGCATTAGGCACACAGTCGAAGGCGGATGCATGTCAATAGGGAAGAAGATAGACAGCTGGTAACAGCGCACAAACCGATGTGTCCTTATGCAAAGTATAGACACTGCAAAGTATAGATGACAAAAAATCTTAGGCCCATTTCAGTTAAACAATCCAATAAAATGAGTTTGCTCTAGAGGAGCTCATGATCCATTGTTTTCGACCGAGAGTGAGCGCAAAGTGTTGGGTGACCGTGGGTTGGCGCACAAACCGGAAAGTGTTCCCGATGTTACGCTGCCCGTTTGCGATGCAGATGTCTTCGCGCAAATCGATAGGAGAGTTAACAAGAGGCGACGGTGCTATCATGCACGGGGTGAACACGTGATTTTAACAGCGAGTCGGTTACCTTCTCCCTCCAGGTCGCAGGCGAAGTCTGATCACTGACTGACCGCTAACGAATATGATACGGCTTCACAAATGATGCTTCAAACAAAATTTACCGAAAACATCTTACAGAAAACAGCAATGGTAGAGAAACAGTAACATAAGTTTTCGCTCAACAATGGGTGAAAAGGGTAATTTGGAGGAGCTGCTCACAATGTAGTGAATGTGATTTGACTGTTTTTCGTTGGGGTTTACTGAACTGTGACCGAGCGGCTTTCATTTTGCGTCGGTCCTAACAATGAGCGGTTGTGCTGTGCTGTTCCGTTGAATTTTTAAACAGAAATAAATCGTAGAAGGTATCTTGAATCACGATACCTTCCTGATTCAGAAATGCTAAAACTCGACGGTGACTGGTGCCAAAAATTACTTATGTTATATGTCAAGGTTGGTATAATTGAGGTTCTACATCCTGGAAGGTGCGTCATAGAAAGAAAACACTCACAGCTACTATTCAAAACAGTTCCACAGTTAGGGGCCAGCCATTGCCTGTTGTTCCGGAAATTCACTGCAAGTTCCGTTTTTCACCGCCTGTCAATAGCTGTGAATCAAATTTCCCACTCATCTTGACTGAAAAGCTGAGGCGATTGACATTCTCGGTTATTTCGGAATATTCATGAAGTCAGTTGAAGCCACCTACCTTATTTTGACACCAAACACAGAGCAGCCAGATGAGGCACCACTGCAGAATAACGGACCCCACATTTTTCTACCAGTTCCCAGTGCAATGCCTGTCGTCATTTACAAATTAACTTATAGGGGAAGAAATTTTTAGCGTAGGTGTGAATAGGCTGATAGGAGGCTGACCTCCAAAGGATTTTCCTTCGTTTCTAAATTATCCGGATCACATTACAATGTTTTAATAGATGCAGAACCCTTGCCTTAAAAGTCGTTGAGATGAGCACTGCTCAATGACAATGAGCAGCCTGTTGTTGCAATGGTATAGCCTTCCAGGAACCAAATGGACATGGCATACAAAAATTTGCTAGAGAATATTCCCGACAGGTAGAAAAAACGGCTCTATGAACGAATAAGGGCCCACTGAAATTCCTTACCGCCTAAAACATTAAAAAGAATACGAGCCCAATGGAATTAACAAGGGCTCATTGGAATTAAGGCGGGCCTATTGGAACTAACAAGGACCCAACAGATTTTATAAGGGCACGACGGAATTAATAAGGGCTCAACGAATTTATACGGGCCTAACGGATTTTATAATGTCCCATTGTCTATATATGTTTTTTTTTCATTTTGAGTAATCTCTCAGGCAATAGAACAACATTTTCAGGATCAAGTCAAAAGTCAACATCAAAATTTGTCACAACCCTCATCATGTTCTGACGATCAGTGTGGCCCTAGATTGAGGCTGTTTCAATACAAGTAGATGCTCTTGATATCCTGGCGGATTTTTTGTTTGTAGCGATCGATGACTCCTCTTCGTTCTGCAGCAAGCGCAATTTTGCTTGCATTTTGTCAATATCAAAAAAAGAAATTTAAAATGAAAAAGAACATATCGAAAATGGGCTCTAGTAAAATCCGTTGGGCCTTTGTTAATTCCAATAGGCCCGTTTTCATTCTGTTGGGCCCGTCTTAATTCCATTGGGCCCTTCTTAATTCCGTTGGACCCGCTTTTTTCAATGGGCATTTATTCGGTAATCGAGCCGGAAAAACTGTTCAAAAAAGTAGCAATATACGCATAAACGAGAAGCGACCTTATGGCTTTTGGGAATAGGGGCCACAGGCTACTTAAGCGCCTTATTAGTTTTTCTGCAGTCGCAAGACATATAGGATTTTATCTTCTTTCTAATGATATGCACTAGATGTACAAGATTTCCATAGAAATATATTATAATTGCTTATATGTGACACAGTATTTATTGGTAACCCTGTATACTGGACTGTTATTACCAAACTTTTGGAAACAGCGCATCAAACAATTGATTTCTATTAATGAAGCAACAAACAGTAACAATAGGCTATATCCAATCATAAGACATTTTATATGGACCAACCTAATATCAAAACGTGCTGCAGATAAACGTTCCAACATACGGTTATTCACCGTAGGATTACCCATAGCGTACCTCGCAACAAACCCTTAATTTTGTCGATTGTCCTTCTCCGCAACTTTTGTGTTTCAGTGCGCAGATGGAGACTAAAGGTTAAGGGGAAAAGGAGACGGCGTCCCGCTGGCAAGCGGCCACCTGTCCGCACGCATGGCTCGTCCTGTATGAGTTTGCCGTTGCGAACACACTTCATTCAAGTGAGATAATCTGACCACTTTGGAGTTATTTTGTGCTTTCGCAGATTACCGGAAGAAGACAAACAGATTACCATTGTGTGTTGCAGGAAATCCATCAAACTGCAAGTAAAATAAACCAACTTATTTTTTACATTATAAATTATTTCACGTCTCAACGTTATACCAATTGAAGTTATTTCCATATGTTGAATCATAATAAAGATAATAATTTCTTCAGACTACCGTAAAACATCGCAAATATTATTTTCGTACAGTACCTTTCTGTACCAAATCCACTCAGCATGAAGCCACTTGCTCGACGATTAATCCCAACGATAACAATAATCCTCTGTTGTCACAACGTTTGTCAAACTCCGTCAGCTGTCCGAACGCCGACGTGTTCATATGCAAATCGGCGACCCCCCACTTGCGCGTTAACTCTCCGTGATTCATCGCACAATCAAGTGTGCGTGTGACCTTTTCCCATTTTCGCAGTTTTCAGAGACGTCGCAATTCCTTTTTCATGCTATTTCGGAATGAGGTTCAGTTTAACCGAACTACACATTAACACTAATTGGAATTGGCAAAATGTTAATTTATAATGGTAAAAAAACCCTTACCTTAGGATTCATCTGCAATTTTGTTTACAACTAAAGCTCAAAACACTAGTTGTTTATGCGGCGTCTTCATGGATAATCAGGGAGTCTTGTAAATTCCGAAACTTCAAAAAAGTAGTCCTGAATAAAATACCTTTTTAGGTTCTGATCACGTTGAAACATTTAGATCCTGACTTTGAAACCTTTACATCGGGTACACAATTGGCGTATAATATCTTGATGAGGTCACAGACTGCATACATTTTCGAAATAAGAAGGTAAGAATAAAACTGTACAATCATTTGTACTGTAATACACCATCATTTCTTTAAACACAAAAAGTTCGCCTGCGCTTACTTGTGTTTTAAACATGTAAATTCGGCCACTGTCCTTTTCAAATCCTTTTCTTCAAACCGGGAGCCAGCCAGATTTACGGAAGTCAATACACTTTCCCGATGGAGATAATCCGCGCTGCAATCTATTCACCCACAGCAGGATACAATAACATGAGTAGTTCATGCTCGCACCTCGTTGCGCAACTTCTCTCTCCCATTTAAGGATTACATAAGACTCGCCTTTACCAGTGACATATGCAAATTATTCGCTATGCGCTGGTGACCCCATAGAGGTGTACGGTAACTTGGCGGCGCATTAGAGTGTGTCGGCTGCCGCCAAAGGGCGCGGTCATTAGCGCGCCGGTGGCCGTTTGGCAATTAAAAGGCGTGAATTGGTTTTGTCGAAATTCTCAATTTATTGCATGGCCTTGGTGAAAAGAGAATTTGTGACGATTAGCGGCTTAGAGAGAGGAGCGAGCTCGGCGCTAATGGACCGAATGGCAACATTTGTTCCTCCAGAGGATAAAAAGATTTACTTCAATGGTGGGTAATGGCTCAATGAGTGTCTAACTGTGATACAGTAAACCATTAGCATTATCTATGAAAATAATCGCCATTTGATAAACAAGGTATCCTTGTGATATCCTTCTAGTACAACGAAGCTCAAGGTTTGTTTCTAAACGGTTAGTTAATGTACGTATGTAGTGTAGAGCTTTATGTATGCTCGTTGAACAACAGATGTATCTCTCGTGCACCCCATTTTTACTTGAAGAATAAAAAATTGGAGAGGGAGTATTTTTATATGAATTACATTGCCTGAAGTAAGAAAATTAGTTAAAGCAATAGCCAAAGCGCAGGCAGTGTTAATTAAAAAAATTCTTGTTTAAAAATGCTTGCTAGTACAGAAATTCCATATGCATTCATATACTTAACATGACCGCTACATATTCGATGTAAAAACTTGAGACAGAAATGAGCCGCAACTACGATGATTAGTGATGGCAAGATCTTTAATTTAAGAGAGAGAATATCTCTAATATCACTTTTAACGATAATTCAAAGCTTCGCGCCTTGTTGGACTATAATTACCGACCTTCCGTGACCTTTAGCGGCACCCTGCATTGCGCCAATAGCAGCTCGATCCGCTTTCTGACGACATATGCGAGGAGCTAAGTCGCTAACTAGCGTAGCTCGAATTTCAAAATAGATGCGACCGCCCGACGAACTCGCAACACCACCAATTAGATGCAACGAGCTCAGTGTAGCGCGCGACATAAACAATGGTCGTTAGGGGGTTACGGTAACGACGATGCGTCACAGCAATGTGGACAGGTTTACTACAAGCACATATTTATTTTAATTCTTATTTTGAGGTGAGGGCTGAAGGAGTGATTGATGTGTTGCTTGGGACAAGTGGATGCATGATATGCAGAAGCAAACACCGCCGCACACGGCTTTAACGCAAGTAGAAGAGGAAATGAGTGGTGGAAGCATTTGTGTTGGCTGATGCGGTGCATGAAGAAGTATGGGACCAAATGGAAGAGGAATGGAGACATTAGATAGCGGGGGAGTCGTTTGAGGAGGTGATGGAGCTGAAGCAGTCGTCGGCGACGAAGAATTTGTTGCTGCTGAATTGAGCTTTGTTGGTTGCTTTGATGGATTTCCGCCTTGAAGTTCCGCAAGTTCTCGACGTAGCTCAGAATTTTCGTTAGTAATATGACGGATCCTGAAGCATATCAAACATATTGGTAACACGATCTAACAGGAACGAAGGCTTGTTCTTTCAGTGTATTCCTTTGCGGGTGGAAAAACGTACCAGTTGCTGGCTAGTAATAAAGTGTTGATTTTGGTCATTTTCCGTGCCGTTGAATTTTGAGAATACGGTAGCACTCGTCTCAGTTCATCCAAGGCATCATTCAAGTCATGCATGCGCCGTCGCTCGCGCGAATTAACACCTCGCCGATGAAGATCGTGTTCCTAAATACAAGCGCGTTCTGATTACGGTAAAAAAAGGCCTGCTGATTATGGTAAAAATGTATTCCGATATTTGGTTACAGAAACTGAATTGGAGTAATAAGTAGAAATAGAAATAGAAACAGAGCTAAACGAATTACCTCTTTATCGAGTTGTTTCGCCCGCTGCTTTCTCTCTTCTTCACATCTTTTTCTTCTGACATATGGTTCAAAGTCTTCCTCGTCTGGCAGGAATGTAGCCTACAAGCAGACATCTTGCGTACAAAATAAAAAAAAACGAATTTATCTACGACAAATATAAAGATAATGAGGGTAACAACAATTATACGTTTGGTTGGAGATCTGGATGAAATCATATGAAGTAACGTACCGATCTAGTAGTAGAATCATCAGAAGATTCACAGGTCATTGTTTCGTCCATCAGGTGGCGAGTATGAGAGATGCAGGAAGCGACAAATCGAGAGCCGCACGACGTCTTGACCGCCGCCTGTTGAGAGATGGGCGGAGTCAACGAGGATTGGCTATGGACGCAAAAGACCTCCTCCAGCTACAATACTCGCCTTGAACGGAATATACCGGCAATAGATACAATGCGCGTCAAAACTTTAGACCACCCCCTTTATTCGGACACCCCCCCTTCATTCATTACATTCAGTCAAACGGTTCCAGAAATTCAACCCTACATATTGTAAGGCGTACGTGATTACGGACAGGAGTGTGTGAGATTGACTTTTTTGCATTCTGGGATCGAGATCCGGGAACCGGGAATCCTTTTTCAAAACCAGGAACCGGGAACGGGACGACCAAAATCACCGGGGTCTGGGATTCAGGAATTTCTGGTATTGTGTGTGTGGATATTTTTCCAAAATTTCGTGAAACGGCTGATTTCAAAGATCGTCGCCATATCAGTACAGGGTGAAACAAATGTGTTAAATTCTGATACATAGAAAAAATCGACGGATTGGTGTAATAATTGGTGTGGTTATTAAGAATGTCAGGCTGGAGCAACGAAATCCGGGTTTCACTGACGTCACTTTTGTGCAACGTTCGTTTATCAATAGGACAATACGCAGCTCCAATCCTCTACTCCGATATCGGATGAAAATCGTATTTATTCATCCATCACAAATTTGAACCAGCACAATAATATTTTATATCTACAATAGTACCAGCATTTCAATAACCAATATGTTTGTTTATTGCCAGCGTGATGCATATCTACTTACAGCTGCAAAAAACTCGACGTTCCTTCGTATAACGGCAGGTTTAAATCGTATTTGCTGGCCATGTTTGGTGGTATAAATCGACCTCCAAGAAAATGAGCTTTTCCTCGAAAATACTTCGCACAAAGCTTCGGCGCAGTCAGCGAAATAAGAGCATCTGGACGAAGAGCGCTCCCCTCAGTAGGAGGTCCGCCCTCTACATCCCATCCTAAACACGGTTTCACATGCTTCTTTCTAGAGGCTTCAAAGAGTAACCAGATGGTATGTCGATGGAGAAAATGGGAACGGTGGTTTGTGAAAGCGTCGCAATAATCGCGTCAAACGGCGGTCGAGTTGGAGGGCGAAAGCTGAAACCAAAGAGGGCGTCCACAATACCAATGTACTGTGAGAGATTTGACGGCAATTGTTCCAAGAAAATTATTCCCATGCCATTGCATTGTATGACCAAGCGTTCCATGAGTTCTGATTTTGAATGTTTGGGGTACAACACAACGGGATCATAGCCCTGAAAAAAGAACGTATTCATATGAACATACAAGGTGGTTCACTGAAAATGTATATAATACCAGATTCGCCTACATTTTATTAAACCCCGGTCTACGGTAGTACTGAAAAAAAAATCAATCCCATAAATGTCAACCAGTGCGAGAAAAAACACTCTTAAGGGTGGGTTATCGTATCTGGGATAACACAAAACTAAAGACATAATAAACTCACAAACAACTTCAAATGACGAGCGCAAACAAGTCCATCACCGCCGTTATTTCCAGGACCAGAAATCACCAACACTTTGCCTAAAAGAGATGTTGTAGAGTAGCTTTAAATCAAGAGATGATGCAGAATAGTAGAAGATAGATCAACTGCACACCTTTAGAATATCGTGAAGAGAATGCCTCGGCACATGATAGTCCAGCGAGCTCCATTAATTGGTCGACGCTGAACTTGTACTCGTTGAAGAGTTCCTGGTCTACACTGATGGCTTCAACTTGCCTGCAATCGACATATTAGCAACCTGCCGGCAATCGACCCTCGGTTCGGCACAAATTGCTTAGACCCGCTCTTATAGACCATATATCATATTTATGACTAATTTCCGAATAGTACGGTAACTCACGTTAAGTATTTCACTCCAGTAGATGTCATTCTCTTCGGATCTGTGGCAATTTTTCGCAGTAGTAGATGACCGATGACGAGTCCGCTTCGCGCAGACCACATTCGAAGGAAAACTGAAGTTGATGAAAAGTAGAATATTTGGACACTCTTGGGTGGTGATCTCGGGAATGTATAGATAGACATGAGCCCCACCAGAAATAGTCCGTATGTACATATTAAAATGCGACCGTATGGATTATCTGTTATGTAGGACATTTCCTCTTGAATTCTTATTTTTCATACGTTTTTGAGAGTTTTAAATGATCTGTTCCACACAGGCTATATGGAACAGATCCTTAAAAACTTTAAAACGCATGGAGAGCACTATTTCTTGAAATAAAGGTAACAACATACAATTTGCGCATGCAAGCCCACGAATGAAAGTACATCTTGAACCGTGAAATTGAAGTTCGCACTTTTTTCTAGATTTGCTTCGTACTCGCATTCAAATCGTGACATTAAATGCATTTCACTTTCTAAGTAGTTATTATTATAACGGATGGCCGGCTTCAACGAACTGCTCGATCGACAGAATCCATAACCTCCTCGATCTGAAATACCCACATGCGTCATCGACGTTCACACTGAGTCTCGCCTGGAAAAGTCGCCACACGCATAGACTGGAGAGCACGCGCGCGAAGTACTGTAACGTCCCAAGCTCTATCCGTCTTTGTTACGTTCGGGCGGCGTACTTCGATGTTTACATTAATTTTCACTTTCTTCCGTCATTCCACGCGTTTGTTTTGAACGTCAATGCCGGCGGAGCTTCGTTGTGCTATGTCGATCATTTTAGACGGGATGTCACATCTAGAAGAGGCTAGCGTTGTTTTTAGCTGCTTTTTGCTCACCAGGCTACGTTCTTGTGGGCGGTAGAACGTCGCATACGTTTTGTAAATGAAGACGGAAGAACTAAGGATATTTAGCGATAATATAACTCGCGGCGTCGCGCCTCACGCCATCGGTCTTCCTCCACTCGCAGTCGCGACACTGCTAGGGCGCCGGCGAAGCGAACGCGCAGCGGTGGGCAGCAGCACCAATTGATCGTCGTCGTCTTCTAGTGCGGAGAGTGTATATGCGCCGTGTCGAACGTTCTTTTGCTCGTACTCTCGATCACTTTCGTGACTTTGTGGCTTTTTCCCTGAGGGTCGTGACGTGGTTTCTGCTAGCTGAAGACGCAGATCTTTGCCTTTGGCTTGTTTGAACTTTTTCGTTTGTGCATGCGGCCTCGGTGTACTTATTTCCGATTTGTCTGTGATTATTATGTTTTATTCAGGAGCCAAACTGGCCTTGCCGAAACCGCTCCACATCAAGGAGCACAACTCATAAGAGATCGATACGACGACTGCGACGAGAAAAGTCCGAAATATGGCTGCAGCTACTTGTGTTCAAGCGTCACCGGCGTATGGCCCCGAACAGCAAACCGTTGAAATTAAATATGCAGACGTAAAGGTAGGTGTATGCAAATGCGAACAGTTAAAATTCAGTTGTTCTTGTATTTTAGGTTGTAGGGAACGGTTCATTTGGTGTGGTGTATTTGGCTCGCCTGACGGACACAAACGAAAAGGTCGCGATAAAAAAAGTTCTACAGGATAAGCGCTTCAAAAACCGGGAGCTGCAGATTATGCGCAAGCTTGAGCATCAGGTAAAAGAAACGTTTATCGGAATGTATTGAAGACTTTTATTTAGAATGTTGTAAAACTCAAGTATTATTTCTTCTCTCAAGGAGAGCCCGGAAAAGACGAAGTATACTTGAATCTTATTTTGGAGTATATACCCGAAACAGTGTACAGAGTGGCAAGACACTACTCACGGCAGCGTTTGCAGATACCTATGATTTATGTCAAGCTTTATATATATCAGGTACACGTTGCATGAAAACATTGATTTTTTAACAGATTTTAGGTCTTTCGCGCGTTGGCTTATATTCACGACATTGGTGTTTGCCACAGAGATATTAAACCTCAAAATTTGCTCATCGACCCTGATACTGGGGTGCTCAAGCTGTGTGATTTCGGTTCCGCGAAGTTCCTGGTTCGCGGTGAACCTAATGTATCCTACATTTGCTCCCGCTACTATCGAGCTCCAGAACTCATTTTCGGAGCTACTAACTATACGAACAGCATTGATGTGTGGTCAGTTGGCACTGTGATGGCCGAACTTATGCTGGGTCATCCCATATTTCCTGGAGACTCAGGTGTTGATCAGTTGGTTGAAATCATCAAGGTAAGGAGGTCTCAATCGTTTTGCTTATGTTGTATTTGTCATTTAGGTGTTGGGCACACCCACACGTGAGCAAATCCAGCAGATGAACCCTAATTACAAGGAGTTCCGCTTTCCGTCTATCAGGTCTCATCCTTGGAATCGCGTTTTTCGTCAAAATACTCCTGCGGAAGCTATTGATCTTATCACCCGTGTTCTGCAGTACACTCCGACCAGTCGTCCACTTCCGTTGGAGGCCTGCGCCCATACTTTCTTCGATGAGCTTCGAGATCCAAATGCCCGCCTGCCTAACGGACGACCTCTCCCTCCAGTCCTCAGTTTTACGGAGCAAGAGTTGTGCATTGCACCACACTTGAATGCATCACTAATGCCCGGATACGGCGTTCCTGCTGCCACTTCTTCAGGATTCATCGGACAGCCCAATGTTATGGGACCCATGTCTCTTCCTCAAGTTGACACACAGAATGTGAACATGAACAATACAGGCGAGTGAACGACGTCGACACCGTTTCTTCTGCGTACAGGACATGCAATACTAGATTCGTTTAGCATGCTGATGCCTTTGTAAATATGTGACCGTCTTGTGTCTTCTTGTGTGAGCTGTTATTAATCATGTTTGTTGCACTTATGAGGCGCGGGGCGCTCCTTTTGAATATGTATCAGCAGTGTACATACTCCTCATCATACTTACTTTCACCGTCCTTTGGTTTATTACGGTGATATTTGTCCTATTGTGTGGAATGATTCCAACATTCTCTTTATTCAAATCAACGTTGCTATTGACTTTTTGTGCTTCTCACTTCTTGTTTTCGCCTATGACTTCTTCCTGACTTCAGATTGTTGTATGTGTAAAAACTTAAAGGAACTACGTGCGATCATACATTTCACCGTCTGTGCTTCCGAGCAGAATTATCGACACAAAGCTGTGGGAACAGCAGTTATTCTGGAAGAGATAGTTAAGAAACGATTCGAAGTAAAGAATCTGGTAATGCTATATGTATAACAGTCCTGACGGCGGGGTCGCCAAATCGAGGATTTTTTCGGAGGGTTGGGTCCATATTGCAAACCTCACTATCCATCGTTAGTCCTAATATTTAGTGTCCCACTCCGCGATACAAAGTAAAATGAATCATTTTTTATCTAAAAAAAACGAAAGCGGGGCGGTTTTTTGGAGGGTAGGGACCAGGGAGGTTTGCCAGGTCGGCGACGGTTCCCCAGGCCTTTTGTATAACTAAAACTATGTAGGCAGTGTATACATTTGTACATACTTTCCTTACTATATACTATATTATATATTTTGTCGGTCGCGTTCCGCTGCTCTCCGAGCTGCGCTATACAGGGTGACCAATAACGCATCAGAATTTTGTCGTTTTCGACCATTTTTTAAACTTTCGCTCCTCACAATTGCCTTATTCGTCTTCTCCGTACTCTTTTGTTATAGAATCACTGTGGTTCTCTAAGATTGCATCTGCACCCTGAGGACAGAATGGTTTCAAAAGAACAGCATTCCTAAAAATTCGGAAACTACGAACAAAACTTGGCCTTCTGAAAAATGCCCTTCCGGTGTTCCAAACGATGAGAATGCTTGTTAAAGAAGCTTTACCGGTTGTTCCTTACTAGCTCGCAAAATAACACTACCTGGAAGTCAAACAAGAGGCGCCTGTTCTGAAAATATTGAGAGTGAAAGGGGGTGGCGCGCAACGAGGCACTCAAGCGAATCTTCTTCAAGGAAGGGAAGATTTTCAGAGTTCATTCATCTCGTAAATCGCGGATTCAACGGTATCTGCGTCCTTGTAGTCCTTCTAATGCCGCACAAGCAAAAACTACCAATTTTAATCTAAACGTTGGAATTTTGGAACAGTGCACAAAGAAGCCGGGTTTTACTCAAAAATGTATCGAAATCAAGGCCGAGAACAATCCACAACAAATCTTGGAAAGCACACTACTTCTTAGGGTCCTGTAGTATGCACACAAAAAATTGGAACCTGACACAAGATGAGAACCGCGCCCACGGATCCAAGAAGTGAACGAGGTGGCATGAGCGCCAAGCTGCCCAGCTTCTTGGTCCAAGAAGTTTGGCCGTCAAACTTGCTCGAGTTGAATCCACTGAACTTCGATTTCCCATTTATTCTGGAGGAAAAAGCCTGCGCTATCTAGCACATGTCCTTGTGATCGCCAAAATGCGATCTTGAGAAGGAACGGCTTGAAATAAGGACAAAAATGGTCGCGTGTTTTTCGAAAAATTGGCGGAAAACATTTTACGTCTGTAGAGCCGATAACATCACGACAAGAGATGTATCCCGACCAGGGCCGTGCAGAATTCCGTTCCGACTTTCGAAATTTAGGAAAAAGCTCTTTCGGCTTCCGAGTTCCGATTTCCGCTTCGAAACACGCACGTGCGACTTCTGTTTGGAAAAATGTTGCTTCCGTACACCCCTGACCGTCGGGAATACCAACCCGAAATCGTGAACATCTCTGTTAACGACGCAGATTTCCATGATTGTTTATGACGTGGGTAGGATTCACTGTTCTCGCTTGTCAATTAACCTGTATGTAGCACTTGCAAAAGTGGGATACCGAATTTGCGTTGACTTCGCAGAAACCGGAACTTTGTTCTTCACGTCCAGTTTTGCGTAAAAACGCGCAGGGATGATTCATTGATTATGTAATTGGAACGCGCGCAAAGGGCGTGAGACGTCCTACATGCGGTGTCGGAGATGTAAAAACCTCGAAGATGACGCGCTTTTCCAGCAATTGTTCCTTCAAGCAAATCAAATTAAGTGCAATCAGATAAGTAGAAAAGTTCGCCAAACAGCTTCATACGGTAGCGTCCTGCTGATGGAATAGTTTGAACATCGAGTGAAGCATCGAGTGCATCGAAATACGCAATTTCTTATTTTTTATTTTGTGTAGTAGAAACAGGGGCCCATTACAAACTCGTACCCCCCGCAGTGTCTGCTATATACTGCACCAACTGACACAAAATGAACATTTTGCAAATATCACTGAAAGAAATTCAAACATATTCCCCTATTTTCTATCAATGCAGTATTTCAATCAACTGTTTATGTTGCTCAAAACAGCTTCGATTAAAGCTTCAATTCGCATATTAAACAACTTCGCAGAGCTTTCGAGCTGGAGTAATAAAACGCCACAATGACAATTGAAGTGTATGTTGCATTTGGATCACTCGCATTTGAATGAAATATGTGCATACTTGTGACTCACTTGCAAGAAGACCACTCAACTACGGAAAAAGCAAACATTTTCCCCCGCAAAACAAAACAATCGATTACAAGACCAATGAAAACCGGAAATTCTATCGAGTAGGGCTTCGGCAAACATGTTCTATTTGTCACGCATATATGAGAACTTTATAAGAACAGTTATAAGTTAAACTAAATTTTGCACATTGTGCAGGCACTGTACGACAGTTTGGTAATACTAATTAGCTTATGATAAAATAACAATACCCGTACTCATTTTTTACAATGTGATGATTAAACACGATCCTTTCCCAGATAGACCTGAACATAAGTTTCCGCTAAATGACTTTGGGTGTAGTTCTTTTATTCGTTTTGCGTGGAGTAAAAAACTGTAGACTCCGGTAAAAAGGGCTTCGCGAAGCATGTCTTTATGAGTTCGACGAGCAGAGGGCGTGATTATATTCCCGTACAAAACAGTCGGCATTTTGGCCTTTTCACTGCGTTCCTCTTTTTACAAGTCATGAATTCATATATTTCGACTAAAAAACGTTGAAATTATTTATTTAGTGCATTTTTTTGTTGTGATACTCGGACGTTTTTCCGCAACTTCAATGTTTTTTATTTTTAGTTCCGGCCTCGATGAATTCCTTAAACCGTCCAACCGATGACAGAAATACCTTCCCGTGGCGGAGGTGTGTCGTCACCAGTCGCTGAGTCAGCAAAACGACCAATTTGCGAAAGGGGAGGAGTTTAAGAGGCTACTTTAATGATCGGAATTTGAATTTCGAAATATCTGAACTTTGCGAACTTTCCACACTTGCTCCTCTTTGCATGGGACCTCTAGGGGCGTCCCTTTTTCGCTGCGTACTTTCTTTACCCCATAAACTCCACCTTCCTCGTGTTATCTAGTCAGTTAGTTTGTTAGTTCCCATAAATGTTGTTCCGAGTACTGAGTTGCGACAATCGTTGCACACCGCTTCATAACTTTCGATCATTTGCTTTTGCAGTATTACAAAGACCAATGATCCACCCTATAAATATTCCCGAAGATCTAATGGCTTCAAATCCGAAGCGCGCTGAATTCGTCGAAAAAAGACGTAGACCGGCATTGACGTGAGTAGTTGAATTTGGCGAGGTCCTGTGATGTATGACCATATAGATACACGTCTGATGGTAGAAGGATGATTGATGGCAAACCGACAACACCAAATGAACCAACAAAACTGTGGAACGACTTTTTCTTGCGCTCCATTACTAGGTGCATGGTTTTGGACTCGGAGTCTCCACAACAAGAGCACGGAACTCTTCTGAACGTTGTTGACCTTTCGCCGTCATCATCTTGTCCAATGTCCGATGATGAACATCGTAATTCAACACCACCCTTTCAACGCATGGCGTCCTTCAACGCATCGTGTATTGCTCCTCCATCCAATACACATGATTTTGGAGAACATAAGATAGTCGAACGTACAGAGTCAGTGCATACTGCTGAATTAACCGACGCGGCGGAGATAGAGTTTCGCGAAATGCAAGCGGACATGCGACGTCAAGGAAAACAAGCTATTTCCAAACAGGATTCCTTAATTGTCGACCTGAAGTCTGTTTCGTCCAATCTGGAGCCTTGTTGTTCAGGTGTCGTATTTTGGGACTGTTTTCTGGTCTATTATGTTGTTTAGGCAGTCGCTTGGAACACGAAAAGCTGAAAGAGTTCGTGCGATTCGATTTTGAGCATATAAATTTATTTGGCGGCACACAAAGCTCTCGCAGGAAGTCTGTCACTCTCATCCCAGAGTCGTAAGTTGTTTTGCTTCCTGCCATTTAGTACTGGTTCACAATTACGCGCAAATAGCCTACGATCTACTATACGAAAGCAAAGAATATAAATAGTAAAAAATATGGAAACTAATTAGCTAAAAAAATTAATATTATTGGGTTGAACGTAACCGTCAATTAATGACTTAAATGAAACCTTTTTTAACCTGTTTAGTTGTGTTTGTTTAATGCTTAGTTTCACCCTATATGTCACGTCGATAACTCAAGAGCGGTTATATTTTGAGCAATAGTAGACTTAAAAATATCAGTTTACACACCACATATCAGAAAAGGTGATTTCTGAAATTAGATGACATGAAATCATGTTCCAGATCGATACGCTTATCAGGCTGTACTCCTTTATAACAGATTTTCAGAATTGGAAGGCGCATATGGGTAAACAAAACATGTCTCGATCGATGCACAGCCGTTGAGCTTTCACCACACGCTGTACTTCGTTGGCCGAAGATCACCGAAAAACCAGAACTCCGCTTTCATGTTTCAAGCGTATCCACTTCTAATGACCAGCTTTTCATCGACATATATGTCTACAACACATTTCCTCATCACCTCCGCATTCAGGTAACTATTACAATCAGTTTGTGCAATCCGGAACTGTAACGTCGCGTCAATGATTTATTTCTCTGTTTTTATCTTAACGATATTTGCAGGCCTATCTCCACGCCCATTCCGTTAATGGTCGAGCTATCGGCCCTAAGATCGTCTCCATTGCTCATGAATTTACAATTGAACCGACAAAGGGTTAGTTAAAACAGGTTTTGGGAAAGTTAAAATGCAGTTCCAAGTTAGCGTCTCGGTGGGGAACCCGCACTTACAGTAGCAGTGCTCTAAGAGCTAGAACCAGTTGCCCCTATTAGTTAAGGCACCTACAATCGACAACTCTAATAGGTCGATCATTAAGTTGTGACAAGGGACCTGTCGTCTGTTTTCACTGTTAGTTTATGGCCTGCAATAGGATGTAAAAGTTGGTGCAGCATTAAAGCAGATAGTTTTCATTATTATGAAGATGTTAAACTCTATTGAAGCAGAAAATGTAAATATCCAAAAATGTTTTTGTTCAGTGGTTTATACATGACTATGCTTGACCGTCTCCATTTTCAGACAACAACGTGCGAGTCACCATGAATTTGAACGATGAAATTCGGATATCATGTGAAACCGACAACTCTTACTTAATTGTGACCCTCATGGGACGAATCCTTCATTAGTCGCCGGACCTTCTCTTTGTTTTTTTTTGCTTTACCCAGACCCATTTTGATCTCGTCCAGTTGCGAACGATTTCTTCGCGTCAAGAAGAAAGATACCGTATATCAATTATATTGATACCTCTCTGGCTGTTTGTTAACGACATTAAAGTTACTCCATTCATAGAACGTACATCTGATCTGTAACGATTTTTAAAAGAATCGGTCAATGCGCGATTGACGATGAAGATAACTTCTTAATTGTGATCTTGATCGACAAAAAGATAATGTGTCAGTGACCCAAGCAAGTCTGAAGAAAGAGGTTATCCGAATCGCCATAAACTTTCTCGGACATTATACTATCTGGACACTACCACGTATAAAGTCACAATATCGAGTTAAACGTGTTATATATCAAATTTTCTACAAACAACAAAAACAATAAAAGTTAGAAGCCCCGCGGGTTCCACGTTACACACTGAGGCATTTGAATACGTTCGTACACCTCGATGATGTCATCTTCTTCAAAACGAATGCTTTTATCGGTAAGAGCTACTCCTATTTCGGTGTTAGTTTTCGCCGTGTTCACAACTTCTGGTCCTGCCTTCATCGACTCTACTTCTCCTTCGTAAATAGTCGTCGAACCGCGTAGGAAACGGAAAAGGTGATTTCTGAAATTAGATGATATGAAAGAAGTCCAGGAAAATTGGATAATTCAGAATCTGCGCATTTCGAACCACGGCGTACACCTGTTTTAGTTACAACTAGTGTTGTTTTCAAAAGCCAAAATAATTTAATACATAGAGAAAGGAAATCTTAATGCAAGTTGCAGTCACTTTCACCGTGAAATATAAGTTTACCTGTTGAATGTTCCCCAATCAACGAGCACTCCTGCGATTGGTTGACGCTTCCGTCCTCGGTCCGAAATCAAAAATTCCTTCAGAACATGTCCTTCAGCGACTTGCTTTAGTTCCTCCACGGGTGGGATCAATGCCGACAGTTCATTCTTCACACTTTCTACCAAGCGATATATAACGTTGTGATGTTCGACCCGCACATTCTTCTGATCAGCCAACTGTCGAACTAATGGAGACATTTTTGTGTTAAAACAGTAAACGATTGCATTGGACTCGCTCGCCAGCTCGATGTCCTTGTCATTAGGTGGCCCAACACCGAAGTCAACTAACTGCATTTCACATTGAGAATCGCTATCATACGTTTCCAACACATTCAAAATTGCTTCGAGAGTCCCATCGACATCACTTCGAAGTAAAATTCGCAACAGTGGGTGAGTTCGTACCGTATCTTTGAAGATCTGCTGCTCCTTGTGAACAATTCGGCGTAGAGTCGAGCCATAGCGGATGCCTCTGTTCAATAGGCGTTGTCTATTTGCCAGATACAGTTCTCGTTCTTTTTCTCTTTGAACTTCAATGGCTTTCCAATCGGTGACTGCTTTCTCCTCCATTTGTTTTCGCTTCCGGGCGGCGACAACCTTCTGAGCCTTTTGTTCACTTTCAATCTGTTGAATTGTGTCTCCTGGTGAAGGTAGATCATCCCTCCATCCGGAGATCCGCACCGGGCGGCTGGGGCCTGCCTCATTAATTGTTCTGCCAAATTCATCGGTGAGTGACCTGACACGCCCCCAACAATCTCCAGCAACCAAAACAGAGCCTTTTCGAAGGGTTCCGCGCTGAACAATCATTGTGCACACTTTCCCAATTCCTGTAATCATAAGGATGAATTAAAATACGACTTGGACTGGAACCTTGAATATTCGTGGATTCTATCACTACACCTTCAACGGGTCCTTTTTCTGTCGACTTCAATTCGAGGAAATCGGCTTGTAGAAGAATTGCTTCTTGCAGAGCATCGAGGTTTGTTCCATGCAACGCAGAAATTTCCACTGCTTGTATATCGCCGCCTAGATCTTCGGTTACGACATCGTGCTCAAGAAGTGACCGCTTTGCCCTAGCCTGAAAATAAGAAGCAAAAACATTGGAAAGTCGCAATGGATCATACTGGATCAGCGTTGGGTTTGTCACACTTGTTGATTGCTACAATCATCGCCACGCCGGCTTGTCGTGCATATCTGTAAGCAGAGGTAAAAATTGCAGTTCGAAAGGACAGAAATTCTTCGCCATCATAGGAATTGAAGGTGATCAAGAAACATGTAATATTAAGAAATGTATGTGTTCGTAATGCTTACTTGATCGACTCAATAGTCTGTTCCTTTACTCCATCGTCAGCAGCAACCACCAAAATCACGATATCTGTAGCCATTGCTCCTCTTGAGCGCATTTGTCCAAAAGCAGCATGACCAGGGGTGTCCAAAAACGTTACTGATTGTTTTGCGCTACTCAAGTTCACTGCATACATATAAAATAATTATTCTAACAAATCACAAATCACTGACCGGAAAAAGCTCCAATGTGCTGCGTGATCCCACCAAATTCACCTTCGGCGATCCGAGAGTTTCTTAAGCTATCAAGAAGTGTCGTTTTCCCATGATCGACATGACCCATGATGGTGACAACAGGCGGCCTTCGTACGCATTCCGCTGGATCTACAGGGGGTCTAAAGAGAACGTTATTAAATTAAAAATACCCATACATACAATAGATCCAATTGCGCCTCGTCGTTGTCTTCTGCTAGTCTTGGACGAGGAACCAGACGTGGTTTCCCACCGAAAGCTGATACGATGTGTAACGTATTTTCCTTGTCCAGCACTGTAATGAAGTAACCTAGAAAATACATTGAATCTAGTATATATACCAAATTCATCATCTAATGAGTCGGCAAACTTCAAATCCAATTCCATCAAGCGTTCACCAACAGAATCGATGTCCACGTTAAGAGATTTCGCCAATTCACTAAAATTTTCAATCGTTGAAAACAAGAAGAGGAGACTCACGAAATAGTCATGTAATTGTAAATATCGATGGTCCGTTTCGTCGACTTCGTTGTCTTAACGATCACAGCGTCCACGAACTTGCGTTTCCCCCGTTTTCCTGGTTTTGCGAAAACCCGAGCTGTTGTTTGCAGCATCTTCACCTCCACAGGCCTACAATGATGACGGAATCCTAGAAGTGTACGTGCCAGAATGGATGACCGTTGCATTCTGCTCTGTTTCGCTCATCTAAATCTCCTGAAATAATATAAACAATGTAGCAATGTTGCTCCACCACAGTTTCTCAAAAAGCAACATAAACAAACATCGCGCGATTTGGAGACATTAGAGAAACCACAAAAACCCAATCATCGAAATTCATTGTGGGTGGTCTTCATTTATTTTCACATCACCGGTGCAACGGAGGAAAGTGAAAAAGACAACGACAATTACAGCACTCGAAATGCAATTCCGAACAGAGCTGTGCGACATCCGACATTTTGAACTCGACATTCGACAGAAAACAAATTGGCAAAGAAAATAGTCTGCACAATAAAGATGGAGGCACCCACTTTTTCGGCTATATCGGCTATATCGATAGACAAACTTTGGAGAAAAACGGATTTCACTACGTGAAAGAGCGTACAAAATAACGGCACTCTATAGTCAATCCGAAAAGTTTCGACCAATATTTTCCAGACATTTCGAAAAATGTTCTATTACACTTGCACAATAAAGATAGGGGCAGTTCGGTTTCCATGTTTATTTAATGCTTATTGCGTGCGCGCGTTCTGCTTATTTCCTGTTCATACTGTACTCTGCTGTATGTAAGAGCTTTTTGTGCGTGATGGGTGATCCGTACTAGTCTTGTCGGAAATTCTTTAACCTTTTGCTGCAGAACCTTAACCTTAAAGAACGCCCAAAATCGCCATATCTTATCGTTGTGACCTCGAATTTGAATTTAAATGACACTATCGCATTTAGCAACAGGAAATACCCCCGATTCATGACATTTATTTGGAAAAACGAGTTGAAAAAGGTATTTTTCACAATTTTTTGGAAAATACAATTTTTTGGGGTCCAAGTTGGAAATACCCCCACAACTTTAACTTTTCTCTCCAGTTTTCCTCTTTAGATTTATTCGCCTTAATAAGGAAGAAATTCTGAAGAAAATGGGCCCATTAGACAGACTCTGTTGATCTCCATCGCTTCTGAAACTCGCCTGGAACCGAGGACAATGAAATTCAGAACTGCATGTAGTAACATAAAACGACTTTTCGAGCTCCGTACGATCTAAATGACTGGAATTGTTATTTTTTCTCGGCCCTTTGACTCGGCCCTTTGCAGCATTTGCAGCGTTTGCAGGAAAATCCAT
>AZBX01008499.1:0-38135 GCA_000757755.1 Steinernema glaseri
TATAGGCTCATACCCCTTCCGGCAAAAATTTAAATTTAAGCGACAAAAAAACATTCAACACAACGGCCAGATGCTAGACATTTAATAAAGTAGAATGTTAAATGTGAATTCAAAAATTTAAACACATAGCACATTCACACATCCAGGCACCTTCTAGAGATCAAGAGACTCGAAAGAGAATACTATAAGACGCTGGGAAAAGGTCGCAAAAATGTACAATAAATATCACAGCTACAATTATCCCCCATTCCAGAATCGGGCGAGACGACCTTCTTGGCTGCTGCGTGTTGGGCAAGGAGAGTCCGACGAAAGAAGGTCGCCAGCAGTGGGACGACTGCTTCAGCTCGTTCCGAAGCAGCGTCTCCCTCAACTCGTACGGGTATACGACAGATGAGACACAGCCACCCGTAAGCCTCCTCGTGTCCAGCCCTCACCTCAATCCACTTTGCAGATGCCTCGCTCTGTGGCGACATGGCACAGCATCCTCGGCGAAGTGCCGGACTCGTTCCGCAATATTCCCAAAGCGAAAAAGTGAAACCGCCGCCAAAGTTGTCTTCTTGCTCACACGTGTCATTGAGATGTTCTTCGATGTATCCGTTGTCAACATTGCAGTTTGGTCGTTTAAATTATTACGATATATAAATGTTAGTGACATCTGAAAATCTGCCCCAACATTTTTACCGCAAATATTGGAAACAGTTTACATCTTTAAGCGCTCTGGATAACATTTATGGAACTGCAAGGGGCTAAATCCAATGAGAACATGAGATAAGATAAAGGCCAGACGAGCTCTCCAAAAATTCCAATTTTTAATTTTAAAGGTCCATCTTAAAGATGTATATTTTGTAACACGTAAAAACGTATCGATTGCTCACTTTTTATAATAAAATTCAATGGAAAATGTGAAGAATGTGCCTTTATGTGGAAAATAGGCTCGTTGCACTTCGTCGTCCGGTTCAAAAATAAAGGATAACTGCAGTAGATACAAGAAGACTGAAGGACCTGTAAAAACACAATTTTGTACTAAAAGCGCTAGCAAAATAATGGAAACGGATCGAGAAAACAACATTTTTGTCGTCCCGGTAACCCGTGTAACCCAGCGAGAAGCCCATGTTCAGCTGGGTTTGAGTCGTCAGCTTCCAAAAATGTTCATTATATTAGTTAACTCAAAACGTAACTACACTTACATATCCATTCCCATTCTTCGGCGCTAGAGATTCAAATAATCACTCTCAGCACGTAACTCGAGTGTGCAAGTAACCACTTCGAACTTTCGTATCCTTTTGGTTTCCAAGTTGCTCTACAGCCACAGGAGTATCTCCTGTTAAACTTCCATTTAATACTTGGATCTAGGGGTACCATAAAAAATCTACTGGCACATTCAAGAATTCGGTGGAAATGTGTGTGGTATTTGACAGCCAATGACATTAATGACATGCAGATTACCCTAGCGGACCTTTCCAGGTATCACACTTATGTCAGATCCGTTTGACTGGTAGGATGTGGTTCGTTGTCCCAAAAATTTACGTAATTCTTAAGACGTTGATGGAGAAGCAAAAATGTGTGGCATTCAACCTAAGACTTTAAGGACTTGATCCAAAAATTCTGCTTCATCAAAATATAAGCTAACTTAAATAGCAATTAATTTATTCACCCGGAAAGACGTATTTAACCCGTTAATCACCATACCGAACATCTCTGTTCAGGATTCATATATGAGTTCTTCTTGCAGCTGAAAGCCTTTGCAAACTCTGGAATGTTCCTCAGCGTTCCAATGACGCGGTACTTGGGCGGCGAGTGGCTGTTCGTCACCAGTTGACTCTCGGTGGCGGCGTTGTTATCCGAGCCGCAGTAGAACGACGAGAAAGAGAGGAAGAAGAGTTGGTCATCCGAGAACATCGGCGCCTTGGCTAATCTGGGTTCTGCGGGGAGAGCCTTGTAGGCTTCGTAGGCCGCCTTCAGGCCACCCAGGTCGGCGGTATTCTCCGCTACTGTCCTCGATCCGTTGATGCAGCCGACGCCCTTGAAGCAGTAGTTGTTGAACTGGTCGATAAGGCACTGGGTCCGTTTTTGGAACTCTTTCCTAAGCATGGGATATTGTAGGAACGTTCCACTCGAGACCGCTTACTTTGATTCCGGAGACCACCAGTCGTGCTGGTTACCATCTGCGTCAAACTGAGATCCTTGGACGTCGAAGCCATGTGACATTTCGTGTCCGGCCACAGCTCCTATGGCTCCGTAGTTCATCGCATTGGGATACTCTGGACAAAAATGAATATCAAGGATAAAACTTTACCGGTACATCAGGAAATTTCGTTATGATCGCTATTAAAAGACGTTTGAAAATACAGTGCGCGTCAACCCCTTCGTCATCAGTATGAGGGACTTTCAGGGAAGTTTGAGCAAAATGAGTGACACCAAGCAAAATGAGTGACACAAAAATATACGCCACCCCCCTTTGTCATCAGTATGAAGAACTTTCAGCAAAATGAGTGACACCGCGCTAAAGAACGTGGAAAAAAACGTAGGCATGAAGAAAAAAACAAAAACAACCAAGAAAAATATTGGCATTGGGCCCGAAGAAGTTCGGAGATTCTGTCTCTGGCGCGTCAAAATTATACGCCTGTTTTTCTACTTTTCGGTATTTTCTCGGCGATTTCCGTGTGGATACATGACATTATTTGGAGAATTTTCGGTGGATTTTCCCACTGAAGGACAATAAAGCGTCCGCAACATACCATAGCCATAGAAGGGGTACTGTAACTCCCCAATCGGCATAGTGAAGGAGTTTCTTGTGGCTGTGTACCAAGCGTCCGTCCTAATAGGGGATCCAACAAAGTCTCTCCTGTCCACAGGGACCAAAATATCGTCAAAGTTCTTCAGAACGGCCCATGAACGGAGCATGAGATTAAGCGAGATGAATGACACGTTTTCAGGAATCTCCAACCCTGAAAACTATCTTAGAGGCCAGATACGTTGTACTCCGCTTACTGGAATAGTACTCCTTCATGGCCGTCTTGTTCATAGTCCAGTCGGGATAGGCGATCATCATATCCATCTTAACAGCTTTGTCCAAGGCGTTGGCACGCGTTTGGTTGTCCATCCAATCTGCGGCTTTGATCAGATTTTGGAGTCCACCCTTCACGCTGACCACCAGATCACGCGAGTTCTGTCTCATGTCTTCGCTGAAGAATTTCCTGCTGTATGCCTCAGCGCTGGCGAATCCAAGGTTAGGAAGTTCGAAATTTCCCTAAACTGGAGGGGTTAGAAGAAGGATAACAGATCTGGCTTATTTAAAGTTTGTTTCATTTTGTTAATTTCGTTTTATCCGCTAATGACATCCGTCAAAAATATTTTTTCGTAAGACAACTCAAGCTGTGCCCTAAAAGCTCAAATTTGTGGTCGCTACTACAACATGGCTATCCTAACAGCGTTCAAAAGGAATCTTTGAAACCCTCCGATATAAGATGACTTTTAAAGATTTGGTTTCTGACGACTCCGTGGGTCAAGTGTTGTATAATTTGGACCTCTTCTTGGAGTGTTTTTCCACATACCTTAATGTAGCTCAAGCAGATATCGGCACGCGGGGTTTCATCAGATGCATTCCCCTTGTAGACGTCATTGAATCTGAACATTTCCACTACGCTACAGTAATCCGGCAGATCTTCACTTACTTCTTTAAAGCCGCAGTATACTCCGAGGAAAGATAGGGCACCGAGTACTTGACTAGTCGCCAAATCGCGTAGTTCTGCAGATCGCGATCTTTGGATGCATTAATGAGATCAATGACCTAAATAGAGAATTTTTCTTTTTAAAACCTTTCAGGATGCCTTACGTTTTTGAGGAATTTCGGAGTGTTAAGTTGTACTACAGGGTCGCCACCCGCCTTCACCTTCTGGTAAGAATCGTCATCAAGAAGATTTTTGAAAAACTTATCCCAGTCGAATGTGCTGGACACGTTGTTTTTCAGGCTAAATTGTGCTGCTTAAAAGAGGCTAAGAAGAGAGACAATTACTCTTCCATTGTCCAAAGTGCATCGTTCTGCTCTGACAAGGACATTCTTGTGAGATTGGCCAACTGCTTCTCGACATTGAGCATGCCATCCAGATCCTCCTGGGTGATATTGACGTTCACAAATCCACTATCACGAGCGATAAGCAGCGCTACTTCTTTTTGCATTTGCTGATAAGCGTCCATAACATCTGAATCAGAACTTATCAGTCGCTGGACGACGCAACAAAGAGCACCTTTGTGTTTTGGGTTCAGGTAGTAGTCGAAAGCGAAAAGGCCCAGGCCAAGTGGAAGCATCTGGCCGGTGAGCCATAAGACGGTCTTGTTGGACTGGAGGTCGTATTGGAGGGCGTAAGCGAGAAGGAAGGTATCAATTCCGAACGACTTCTTGAGCTGGCCTAGAAAAGGACTATAAGGACTGTTTTACACAAAAATAAACTAACCTATCTTGACCTCCCACTTTTCTGTCCCTAAAGCACCGTAACTCGTATCGATAATCGGCCATTTCCCTCTTCCGTAGGGAAGGCCGGGTAAAGAGGGGTCTTCTGGAAAACCAGAGTGCAGAAGCTTCGCTAGTTTCGTTCCTTTCAGAGCCTCCGTAGAGTTCACATCCATACACTCGTCGTAGAACCTCTTCGCCTTCTTCACACCTTCAGAACTCGTCGTCATGTCGGCGTTTTCCATCGCGTCCTTGACGTCTCTGGACACTTGCATAGAGACCTTCGTGTACTCGGTCCACGAGGCCAAGTATGATGGTACAGGATTACTGTAAGGCCAAAGGCCACAGGAGTATTCGTAGAAGTCTTCACATGGGTCGACGCTAAAGTTGACGCGAGAGTAGAGGCTCGCTGCGAACCGATCGAACTCGGGGGATGATTTTGTATCATCTAAAGTGATTTTTGAGAACTAAAAGGGGTCGTAGGGTGTACCAGTAGTGTTGCAGGGAGGTTGGGTTGGACCGAGAGTTGTTTGTCCTTTGGTCGGACCTTTGGTTGGGCGTTGGCTTGGAAGGCCAGTAGGTGGGCCATTGGGAAGGCCGGTCGGTATCCCATTGGGAGGACCATTGGGTGGACCTTGAGGAGGACCTTCAGGTGGACCACCATGCGAATGACCATGTGGACCTCCCATATGACTCGCAGCACTCAACAGACCGATCAATATAGTTATGGTAATCCCGAGGATCGCCAAAAGGATGATCCCAAAGAACACAAGGGTCCCAACAAGAAGGCGTTGCCGAGCCATAGCGATATGCGGCAAGAAGCAACTGGTGGGCCCCTATATGGGCCAACGGCAGACGATTCACTGATAACCAATTAGCCGATAAGAAAGATCACAGCGAGCAAAACGACAGTCATATCGCTCAGATGATGCAAGAAAGAGAAACAGGGTCGGAGGATACTAATGATTAAGTGACGCACTTTGGTGATTAATTGTTTAGAGCACAACAAACAAGTCAAATGGATGACACGTGCTTGTCCCTGTTCCCCTGATCAGACACATGTGAAGACCACTATATGAGACCAAAACGACGAGTAAACAACGTGGAGTACAAAAACAAAATACGTTCGGCTCTAAGGGACTTACTTATCACCTCATTTACTAACAGTGTCGAGCAGTAACAAAATGGATTGTGTTGGCATTTTCCTGTTGAACATGCTTCCGAAAATAAGAAAATATGTCGTTCAAAGGGTTTCCAAAAATTATACTTGAACTGCCAATAAAGATTGCAATTAGTGACACGTGAGAGAAGGCTCAGATGATCAGAGCAAACCCAAGTGATCAAAATACAAGCAGTGACGTTTCATAAAACTAGTATCGTTTGATGTGTGGTTTGGTGGTATGGTCGTGGGTGGCTACGATGATCGGTGTGGTGAGGTTTGCTTAACGGTGCGTCATGAACTGTTAGAGTCACAATCTCGCCCCTGGTTGATACATCGTGTAGTTGCTCCTTGAGTGGAGAGGCACAATGTTGAAACAGTGTGAAGAAGAAGCGTATTGTTCGGACTCCTTACATATGTACCGCATGATAGTGGTCATTGTAATGATGTCATTAAGAACGGTATCTATTGAAGTGTGTAGAAGTGGGAGCTTTCTGTGCGATGGGTCTCCTTCGTTCCTATCAGCTCCCAGAAGAAGCTGACCTCCTGTCGTCATCTCACCATCACGAACTCCTGCTGTCAAAGTGCAACCGACCGCCTACAGTCGTTAAAAAGCAGTGATAATAATAGTCCGAGGTAACAAAGATCCTTTAGGGGCAAACGTCCTGCAGGCTCTATTGGACCCATATGAGTCCTTAAACCAACAATACAAGCGTTGCAACAACAATGCAATAATTCAAGCGTTTTCCCTATAAATCCGCACTCCGTACTGAAGCGTTGAGCTTCCTAATGCTCACATAATCGTTGAAAGTTGGACCTTTTGGATACATCTTCCACAGAAGTCACATGTCATGGTTCTGTCATGGTTAGGATCATGATTCTGTGAGAAGGTTTCTACGAGACGTCTAGTCTTCCTGTGACGTTCACTCATCTCACCCTCATTCAACTCCTCCGATCGGTCGAGAACAGTCGGAATGTCCAGCAGCAGAGCGGAATCGATTGGATATCCCAAGCCCGGGGAGCAACTCTCTCCAACGGAGCTGACGACCAAGATCCAAACGATGTTCGCAACACATGTCCACGAGGTGAAGAAGTCGACGTATTCGCCCACCTTCCTGCAGTCGTCAAGTGAAACGAGATGCACGGAGAAGGAACGCCTGAACGACTTGCGCGTTTCTCAGGTTAGCAGGTCTTATCTGTGGATTTCCATGTATTTTTCTGCTTTAGGAGCTAGTTCAGAATCTGCTCCATGGATCGCAGTTGGAGGAAACGCGTATTCTCGAAGGGAAAGTAATCGAAGCGCATACTTCGTCCTGCCACACCCGCAATGCGGAAAAGACCCCGTGATTTCTGTGAATTGTATTCAGATCTCAATAAATGTGCTTGATAATCATAGGAAAACTGGGTTTGCGGTCATAGACGGAAACCCACTGTCAAAAATCCCAATCTTTATCGTCTATCTCCCATAACTTCCCTTCGCTACCGTAACCTTCGTCCTGCTTCTGCATCCCCGCGCAATCGTCTCACCGATTTCACTGGCGCCAAACATTTAAATGCGTTTAAAGTTTGCAAATGCAGACAAATTGGCATTTTTAGTCTCACAGACAAGATGTCTGCAGAGTCGTGGCTTTCGTGATCATTTCATGCTTGAGATTCGCTCTGGCAGTTGCCCTCCGAAGCTGGAGTCCCATCAGTGTCCACTGCCGTATGCATTAGTGATGCTTCCCCGATCTGACCTTCCAACTTTCTGTTCTTTGTGGAAGTTGCTACGATTGGGAATTTATAGCTTTCCTTCCCAAACATTTGCATAGTTCATTCAGAACGATATCTCGTTCCGTGATGCAATTGTACTGAATATTTTAGATAACTTTAATAACTTTTGTAGATAACTTTAATGCGTATTTTGTTTGATGCTCGCCTTACCGATCCACAACTTTTACTGGCGCGCTTGTTCCAACCATTTGTATTCATCCACCCTCATGTTCCAGCGTTCGACTCGACGAGATGCCATCCTCGAAAGCCAGTGATGACGGTGATGTCGCCTTCCACGAAGCGTTTGCCTCGCGCTGGAATCATCTCGTGCTTACATTCGACGAACAGATTGATCTTTGGCAAGAGATCATCGCAGAGCTTCGGAACGGTGCATGGCCGTCAACGACGTCTTCGAATGACATCGATGTCCTCTTCTGGAAGTTCGTAAGAAACGTTTTGTCGGAGCCGTAAGTTTTTGTAAGTCATTCAATTGGCACTGCATTTTGTATCATTGCAGAAGGATTGCCGAACCGTCTTCTAAACCACCTACCAAGAGTTCCTTTTTGCGGGGAGACGAAGAGCGTAAACTGGAGAAGAAGGTGATGCAGAACCTGGATGGAGAGAAGAAGTTCTTCCAAGCGCTCGCTAAAGCAAACCCCGACTTCTACTGGGAATGGAAGCTTACGAACGGTCTCGTGCTGGACATCATGGGGAAGGCTATCGAGCCAACACTTTCCAGTTCGTTCAGCAATCATAATTTTCTATTCTACTTGTGTATCTAGATGAGAACGAGAAGCAAAGCCAACACGACACTGTCGCAGTTGGCGACGAAGTGTATCGTCTGACCGGACAGCCAGTGATCGACTACCTTATATGCGACTATCCTGCTCTGTATGTGAAATGGCTTTCGTTGATGAAGTGTCTACAGGAGGAGATCATGGACCAGATGTGCGAGGACAAGCTGATCTCGAACGCTGGTAAATATACTATGCAATTCTGAGAGGTAAAAAACAACGATAATTCTAGAAAGTCGAATGGTCGATGTCTGCGTATATGATGTGCAATTCACTCTCACGAACGCGACCGAGGATGCTCAACGGATCGACACACTTTTAGGAAAATCTGGCCAGAATGTACGTTTTGTTTTTTCCAAATGAAGCTAGTTGTTTTAGACGGAAATCTATAGAAAATATTCACATCTCACCGTATTATTTAGGTTTCCACGAGGCTTAGAAAATCCGGACACTCTGATCGCCGCTCTTGGAGCCAGTATTCGCTGGCATTCAAAGTTCTTAAAGCTCATGGAACTATCCAGAAGGTCATCTTAGAAGAAACGTAAGGTTGCATCTACAACATAAGAGGAATTGCTTATTTTCAGGGAGGAGATATCGAAGATTAAGTCGTGGCTAAGAGATCCTGACAGCAAGCTGCTCGTAGAATCGGAAGAAGTATCGCTGCCCGAACAAATGAAAACTTTTGACGATTTGTTTGATCTTTAGGAGTGGTTTTGTTTCTAATGTACATCATATTAATCTGTATTAACATGTCTCTATATATTATACTAAATTTAAGTATTTGAAATGTAGGCCACGTTCATTGATGAAATCCCGGAGTGATAGTATCGAACAAAGTAGAAACAACCAATAACAACGAAGATAACAGTGATAACAACATCAAGCACAATCAGCCAACCATGTCGCGCTTCCTTCCCCTCATCCGAACTTCTTCTAGCTTAGCGTTGACTGGAACAAAGTGCTTCTCGTTGACGGCTTTGTAGCCCTGGAGTATGGAATCGAAGAGATATTCAGCGAACGGGTGGGTAGAAAGTATTGCCCGCTCGAGCACGTAAAGATCCACTCCTTTTTCTTCAGCAGTAGGATTGGCGG
Source organism: Steinernema glaseri (assembly GCA_000757755.1). NCBI lineage: Eukaryota > Metazoa > Nematoda > Chromadorea > Rhabditida > Steinernematidae > Steinernema > Steinernema glaseri. The sequence continues at coordinate 9,248 of AZBX01008499.1, forward strand.
AGGCGAGCCCAAAGTCGATCATCACCAGCCGTTCGGGATCGGCGTTTTCCAGCAGCATGTTCGATGTGGTGAGATCGCCGTGGATGATCCCGGCCCTGTGCATCGTGGAAATCGTCTTTCCTATCTCCTTACATATGTTCACCAGCTTTTCCTAAAGTAATAGCTTTTATATATACAGTATGATTTTACGGTACAGACCTTCACTGCCGGCTCGTTCGCATCATCGTGATGCCTGTTGATAAAGGCTCGAACAGTGTCCCCTTCGATTCGCTCAAAGATGATTTGATTCTTTTGTGAGTTGACGAAGTAGACGCGGGGAACACGAACACCGCCTAGCTAAAAGGAGATATATGTATGGATACTGTAGAAGAAATCGGTTTGTCTGGAACATATAAAACGTCGGATCGCTTTTGCCGTTTCAATCCCACTTTAGAACTTGTATACCCCATTGTGACGGACAAATATGAAACCCTTAACATCTGAGAAAAAGTCACTTACATCGGAACACCTCATGATTCCCTTCAGCTCTGCCTTCATTCGGTCCTTTGTTAACGTTCGATCGAGGTCCGGATGGCGGTACTTCTTCGTAAAGCGTTCCTTCAACACCGCCTTCTTTCCGAGATATGTACAATTCAGAATACGACCTTCCGCGCCTTGTTTCAGCGATGAATCGTCAACATTGAAGTCGAAGCCCGGCTGGCATCCATCACCGTCGACCTCCATGGGAGAAGCGTCCATTCTGAAAAGGTCAAGACTATATGTGGTCAATGATAAGCGCCTGGGCACGTCGCATTTGAATAGAAGCCGGACGGAGATAATTCGGAGACGACGATACGAGGAGGCACGACCGTACTTTAGGGAAAACAGAATCTTTAACAAATAACAAGTAACAAAGATAGAATTAATGTCCTTCTTCTTCTTCCTCCCCCTCTTCCTCGTCTTCGTCGTCAGAGAATCCCGGTGGCAGATCGATCGGCTTCGCGCGAAGCTCCTCGCGTTCGCGGTCGATCTGCTGCATGATCTCCTCCTGCTTCTCAATGATCTCCTTTGAATCGCGGCACTTCGCGTAGATATCGAGAGCTTCGCGATTCAGCTCAATGAAGTTCGCGCCCCATTTGAACTTCGACATGAGTAGTTCGCAGGACGGCTTCTCGCCGATGATGTAGAGGCCGGCGGCGATCGCTTCCGCGCACGTCAGCCGACAAGGCTTCCCATAGTTTACCGGATTCGCGGCGACCAGGAACGGTAGTAGGCGGTGCTCCTGCGCCTTGACACGGTGGATCGGCGTGTGTTCTACTTGGTTCCACGAACAGTCGACGACGCAAAGACCGTTGGCCAGGATGAACTCACGGTCGGCTGGCGATAGGGTGCTCACTCCTGAAATGTAAACATGGACAGAGGCCACAAAAATAGGGGAAAGCAACTCTTGATGATGTCTTCCAAACCTGAAGACCATGAGACAGCGAGTCTCAGTTTGCGTCTCTAGACACAATGACAGACACACCAGACCCAGCAAAATGAACCAAAACTATGTGAAGAAGGCTCACCTGTAGGAGACAAAACCAATCCACCGAACTTCGTTCCGAGCTTCTGCGTGTAGATCAGCCTATGGCGCTGCAGCTTCCGCCCTGAACAGCGCTTCGGGTCGCACTGATTGAAGTCGAACATCGCCAGACGGCATGCGAGCTGATCGGCCGTGATCCTCGTGCTCTCCTCCTCGGAACTGTCCTCTTCCGATCCAGCTTCGAGCTCAGAACACGACGACTCCTCTTCTTCCACATCTTCTTCTTCTTCCGTGTCGCGGGGTCGTCTTTCGTCGAATCGCTCTGTCTCCTTCTGTCTCGCTCCGCGCATCCGGGCGGACTCCTTATGACGGGTCTTCCCTTGAGCTCCGCTCTTCTTGCCCTTCGGAGGCATCTGGATCTGAAAACAGGAATGTAAGGAAGTCGGACAGAAGCACCGGCGGTGTCAGGCGATGTCACGCAATTTGTAGTTGTAATTAGTTATTCAGCCGACTATGACGCGGAAGTAGCCACTGTTTAAGAAAGCAATCGGAAGAACACCTTCCTTGGCAATTGGTCTTCACGGATTCCAATCCGAATTTGAAATAGTGAGCAACAGGAAGACGCCAGCAGAAGCGCAGGCAAATCGCGCCTAAACCAGTGCTCAAGGTTCACTGTCAGAATCTGGCTCTGGATCTGAAGCTCTGTCCGTCCATCACTTCTTAAAATTTTGCCTTGAGCCTTGGAAAGCCCTCTGCAGCCTTGGAATCCAAAGCTTGAAGCTCTCCTGGGAGGCCTGTGCCCAGCCATGCTCAGCCTGTAAGAGTGACCACTAAGGAAGAGGAAGTATCGTTTATATCGTGCAGTGCTTGCAATATCATTAGGCAGTGCTCCTCGTAATTCTCTTGATGAACTCCTTTGCCTCCTTCTTCTCCCTCATCTGTAGAACAATATCGATTTCAGCACGTGAGCGGATCTCGTCCAGAGTGTAATCCACAAGAAGTCTTCCGTTCTCGAAAACGGTGACCAACTCATCCTATAACATTGGAGCTTATTCGACACGATAATGAATACGGTACCTTGGAAGCGTCTCCGAGACCCTCGGACATGGTCACGTACTCTCCGTCTTCATTCCGCTCCAACGTCAGGCGACCCTTCTTTGAGCGCTTCGTCGGGTCAGTCGCCGGGTTCTTGCAAACATTTCTTGATTCGCCATTGATAGTCACAAAGGAGCACTTGAAAGCGCACTGTTGAGTGTCTCGGTCCACGCGCTGAAGTATGGCGCCACCAGCTCCAAACACGACGTTCTCGGCGCTCCATCCATCCTTCTAGAAATACTTATATACATGTAAAGGTAGTGTTTAAGCCAACCTTGATTGATTCCAAGATGCTTCCGATAGAGTCTGGAGAGATACCGTCTCCTTGGATGACCCGCAGATAGGATGGCAGCACTCGATATCCTCTGGAGTTTAATGTAACCGGGAAGCTTTCGGCAAGGAGATTTAAGATCTAAAGTGACTCTTGAGAGTAGGAACATCGGAGCAATGAGATACCTTAACTACTATCTCACACGGATCTCCGCTATCGGGTCTTATCACCAGGCAACCCTTGTTCGCCCTTTCCAGAACGAGGCCCCGAAGTTCTCCTCCCCAGATTTTGGATACGGCGTTGAAGATATCGTACGAGTCGGATACCACAGAGACAAGTCCTTCGGGAAACTGAGTCAGCATGTTACGGTAGGCTTCGGCTTCTCCACTCTTCTTCCATGTGGTGATCGTGCTGTGTTCCGTCGCCGGAATGGAGAATCCCGCCACAGAAGATCCGTAGTACCTATGTAGGGCAGTAAAATGTACATGGTCGGAAAGATAGAAGTATGTTTAGCATAACAAACGCCGCTTGTGGTATTCGATTCCCTACTCTAATCAACAAACCCCAACAGCAATTTCAGAGCTCTACTATGTGAGCTTCAAATATAAGTGCATAATAAGTTGCTTACTTTCGGCACAGCTCAAGTCCAGCAATTGTATCTGTGCTGACAAAATTCACCAAATGTGCAGCGCCTCCAATCGCCGCGCTTTCGACTGAAGTCGATCCTCGATAGCCAAAATCGTGCAATTTAAATGGTAATCCATCAATGGAGTCCGAGGTTTCCGCCAGATACTTCCCGATGATCGTCTTCATGTGGCGCGATACGGTACACACCGTCATCGGATACCAAACTTGTACTAGAAGCGTCTAAATGCGACATTAAACCTATCGTTTTTGGAGACAAATCGATACCTCAAACCAGTTCGTGAGCCAAGGTACTTCAGGGTCGGTGTTTTCGACAGTGAACAGCACGTTCTTGACAGGGACCACGGAGCCTTCAGGAACAGCCCTGATTCTGAGCGGAAGATACCCGTTGTGCTTCTATAAAACGGGAAAGGAATGAGAGAGCGTGGAAAACGTACCTCAACGATATGCATCCATCCTGCATCGTTGAAGACATCGGTCCCTCCGAAGTGCGCTTTGAAGAAAACCTTGGCTTGGGCGATCATATGGCTGTTGACGACGGGGCCCGTCAGCCACCGTTTGATTATGTACTGTAGCCCGAAAAAACATATCTCGTCGAACACGCCTCCTCGGCTTTCGAAGTAGCTGTACACGCACGTCGTTCCTGGTGGATATTGCTTATGGTGGGTAAGCTGAAAACAATCGAGATTAGATAGACGAATGTTAAATATCCTATACCTTATAAGAGTCGGATAGATAAAGGACGTTTTCCACGGGGAAGGAGTGCATCGCAGAGTTCCAGGAAATGGCACTGAAACGGCTCGCACGGTGTGTTAAACAGCGTAAACAACAACTTAAAAGCGCGTTTAATGCAAGGGTTAAGTGCGACTGGGCACCCGAGCGTGAAAATACGTTGTCGTTTGGGCGAACAGAGGCGTAAAGCCCTCATGCAACAGAAGACGGTGACAAGAAGGACGCATCACGTGTTGATGTCCATTGGCATTCAAAACATTGGAAGACATTACAACACAAGTATAGCCGCAGCCAAACTCGGAACACTACTGTTGTCGCAACTATCATAGCGTCAGGAATTCCTTCAGTAGGAGCAACTTACTCTTAACAGGAATGTCAAAGCCATGAATTTCTGGCTCTGGTTCGCCTATGACTTCCCTCAGCCATCAGGAACAGATTGAAGTACTGCAGCTCGCTGAGGAGCTACTTCGATAAACGCAAGACGAACTATGGTACTCCTCGTGATGAAAACACCAACGGAAAGACAGCTGGAACATCTAAGGCATCGATGTATTAGAGAAAAACTGCAAAGTGTAAATGTACAAATAACGACAGCAATCAAGGAACTTCCATTTCGATCCAACTCCTACAGCTTCCTCGCCATGGATTCTGACAATTGTTCGATCGCTGCCTTCAACATTTCTTCCACCCTTCTGCACGACTCAAGGAGAGATCCGTCTGGAGCAGATGACTTCGTGGATGAACGGTAGAAGCCAGGAAACTTCACCAACTTGCAGGAAGAGCCGGAAGAAGCTTCGTCTCCAGTATCGTTCGATGAGTCGTAGGTGACAGGACGGAACTCTGGTGCAGAATCTTCGTCTTCTTCTTGCTCTGCTAGAGTCCGCAGAAGAAGCATCTCTTCTGATTCAGTTATGCTTTCCATGGAATGGCTGCGGTCGTTGTTCTTCTCCATTGTAAAGAAATCCTGAACAAGAAGTGATCGAAGCTGGCATAAGGACTACACGAAAAGCATCAGACGAGTAAGACGCAGACATAAAGGGAACAAAACGACCCAAACAATGTCATCATTGTCAAAGTAGCTCCTACTAGTCTTACAAGACATACTAGCCTGCTTGAGGATGAGCATGTATTAATTTTGTTTGGGGGTCATTCCCTAGTGATCAAATCTGTCTAACGTAGAATACCAATCCAGCTCCTTGCGCAAGAATACACGGGAAACACTGGGTGCTCTACCGCTGCAACCATAGTACCACGAAGTCATTGTTCCAACAATTTTATTCGAGGTGCAAGGCTATATGGATGGAAACACTTTTTAAACAACAATTATTAAAATCCCAAATCCCCGCGATGATGGTTGAGCATGAGAGAGAGAATCTCAGCTTCCCGCTCATCGTCCGAAGAGTAGTAGGCGCGTTCCTAAAGAGTTAAAACATTAAATCAAAGCATTAAAATATTCTTATCTTACGTCAAGTAAGTAGTCCACGAGGAAGGGCATGCGATGGCGAGATCGACGACTGATTTCGGTTGGGCTGTCACATTCGGCGATTGTTCCATCTGCGTTCTCATGGCGGTAAAAACATTTGTTCCCGAACTTGCAAGAGTCAGGGTCGTTGGGCTTGAAGTACTTGCAAGTTTTCTTTGACATATTCCGCTGGTACTCTTCGATAAGCTTCTCTTTTTCGGGACCTTGCTCGACCCAGATGCTGGTAGGAATCACGAAGTGACTGTGGGTTCGGCATTCAGGACACGATCTATAAATAACCAATACAATATAACAGACACTCGAATACCGGTTACCTGATTGTCTTCGATTCCATTTCTTGAGATTGGCGCCACTTCCTAATACATTCCAGGCAGAAGCAATGGCGACAATTTTGAAGGATACCAAAGCGTCCGTTCTTTTCCCATACATTGTCCATGCAGATTCCACAAGTCTTGTCGATTGTATTCCCAGCGGCGAAAGCTTCTTCCATGGCCTTCTCGTGTTCTGCAACGCATTGTCGATGGTGTTCCTTGCGCTGTTGTGGGCTGTTCGGGTTCAGGCACGCCTTGTGGCACATGTCGCACACGTCTCCGTGCACGAACACGCACTTGGTGCCGAGGTCACAGCGGCCAGCCAGTTCATAGTAGGGGCAGAGGAGCTCCTGTGCAGCATCTTCTTGTGGCGCTTCTTTTTCACTGCGAAAACAGCATGGATTAGTAAAAGTAAATGGAGCACAACGCTTACCTCCCTGCCAACGAAGCATAGGACTTTGGTGTTTCGTTGCCGTTGTCCTCTGTGGTCACTGCGCTCGAATGAGGCATCCACGACGGAACGAACTCTGGCGCATCAACCGAGAACGAAAAGTCCATGCTAAACGATGTAAGATTAATTTGGAGCTATGACGAGGAGCTAGGAAAATGCAGAAGATCGCGAAAATAAAATACACGAAGAAATCTGACAACCCTCGCACCACCGGTCCAAGTGAAGGAAATGAGAAAAGGCTGTCTCAGTGAGTACAAAAGTGCAAAAGTCACAGACAATGTTACGGTACTAGACTGTGAGGGTCCATTCCAGACAAAGATGTCTACGCAGAGACACGACGCGACTCCTAGCCAAATTAGAAATTCCGAAGCCAAATTGGAATGGCGAACGATGCCCAAACACACCAACGCCCCACACCGTTCAACGCACCCGCTGATACCATATACGTAAGGAAATCGTGGTGAGGTGCAGCGATGATGTAAAAAAATCAGGGACATTTAATTTTGGGTCCGCCTGTAATTTTAGGCCCCTAATGATGCCCACGTCACCGACAAGAAGAAGCCGCCGTCGTCGTCTTAGCAGATCCGCGGATTCACTGTGTTTGCTATTGACTATTCTTTTGTATGTCTGTCATATATATGACCTCTACGTCCAGAAAGGACTGAATTAGAGTAATAAATGGAGGTAATAAATGATGTTCGGTTTGTACGGCTAGCTCATTTCTCTAGATCTTCTTAAGCTATACGACTAGGGTTACCACTGCAACAATACTTTTCATTCACGCTTTACGGGTCAACATCGTTTTTTATGGACTCTACGCACCGTTGGAATTGCTGATCGGTACTCGTACTGCCGCTTACTTGGACTTCGTTCTGAATTGAAAAGGATGAATGCTCGAAGTTTGGCGTAAACTTCGAACTCCCTTTCCCATAGCATGGCCAAGACACAGAAGCCATTTTTGTAGGTGCCTTCTACAAACAATCCCAGAACAGAATGTAAACCTCCAATTCCCTCGAAAAGCTATTGCAGAATAGAGTTAGTAACCATTTAAAAATGGTCAAATAGTAACAATGCTGCAACAAATAACAACCTAGATGTCTTCTTTCCCATAATTAAGCTTCGCTCCTCCACAGTCTCACGATCTTATCGCCTGATCCAATGCTTGCCGACGCGATCATGTTGTAATGTCGATTGCTGTCGACTGCCAACACAGGACTGCCTCCTATAAACGAGCAATAAGATCTACAGATGGTGGAGTGCCGACTTACCTGGACTTCCCTTGATTACTTGCAGAAGTTCACACGTTTGCATATCCCAAACGTAGATGTTGCCATTTTCTGAGCCGGAAACAATACACTGAACAGAGAAGTGTTATAAGGGTTAAAAGATAAAAAATACCTTTCTGCCTGTAATCGAGAAATCGGCGACGACACAATAGTCTTGGTTCAAATGGCCTTCGTAGGTGCGAACGACCTTTGCTTTCTTCGCGTCCAGCATACACATCTTGCTGTTGCTTTTTGCTGCGAGGATATACCTTCCGTTTGGCGAGAACTTCGCAAAGCCGCTAGGTAACGGTTTCCCGTCATCATCTGCCATTTCTGTAAACAATTGTCAATAAACAGTAAGCTATAGATGTCTTATTTTCCAAAGAGCTAGCATTTTTCTAAGTCAGTTCCGCTTAGAAGGTCAAATGAATGCTCGAAAGAGTATAAAAAAGACTTGTAGGGAAAAGGTACAAACCGAGGATTTTCAAGTATCCAGCTGTGCGAGTGTCCCAGAGGATGGTCGTGGCATCATAGGAAGTGGTGACGATCATTGAACTGTCGTGGTTGAAGCTGGCACAGGACAGAGGCTGCTTGTGCTCCTCCAGGGAGGCCACACAGTCACCACTGCGCATATCCCACATCTTCGCCGTGTTGTCGAAGGAAGCGGTGAGCAGGAGCGTTCCCTGTGTATTGAATGCCACAGACATGATGTACTTATCGTGACATTGTATCGCCAGCTTCCTCTTCGTCCACTGCAGGTCGTACACCTTCACCACGCCGTCATCCCCGCACGACGCCAAGTAGCGATTGTCCCTGCTCCATGCGATGTCATTGATGCCGGCCGAGTGCGAACGGCACTTTGTAAGTTCTGCGTATTGTCCATGTGCCTCCCATACACGGAATGACTTATCCACACTGCCGGCGGCCACCAGTCTTCCGTTGGGGCTGAACTTCACCGACGTTATTGGGCCGTTGCAACCCATCAGCTCGGCACGTAACGTGTATTTCGGCGTCTGTAAAGAAGCAGATGGACCGAACATGAGTGAATGAAAGTCCAAACAATACCTCTTCTCTTTTGAGTTCTGTTGGTTCCGGTTTAATTTCAGCTTCTTGTGGTTCTTCGTTCACCTCCGTCGATGCCGAACTCACTGTTGACGGCTCTTCAGATGGATTGTCCGTGCACGCACTCTGTTTCGATACGTAAACAGCATCCATCGCCAGCATACTCTCGTCTTCTGCCGAGCTGAACTCCTTTGAGCAAACGTCCATCCTGTGAATGGTAGCAGTAAGAAAAAAACGAACAACCGAGTAGCAAACGAATAAACGACCGTAGCAAACGAATAGCCAGTAGCAAACAAATAAATAAACGACCGAGATTAACAACAACGTTAAGCTTTTAAAAAGTTTTAGCACGACAGACAGAAATTACCGAAATAACCGTCTCAATTACCGACAGAAATTACCGTCTCAATCAAAATGGAAAGGGCAAAAGACATAGACTGAAGGCTAAACAAGACAGACAGAAATTACCAAACCGAAGGAGACGACACCAAAGGCAGCCTGCTGGTAGGTTTGCTGTCAGCAAGCAGCTAAGGAAATCGCGGCGAGAACATGACAGGGTAAAATGCTTCGGGTATCCCGAGAGCGGCAACGATCGCTCGCTGGTACTGTCACTCTTCGAACAACAACAAAGCTGTGCCGACAAACGAAAACGACAAGCAACAAAACCGCTGGTGTTAACGAATCCTTCAAGAACGAACGGATATGACTGTACTCAAGGCTACACAGACGTCGCCGAAAGAATGGACGATAGGATCAGAAAGAGTTGCCTTCAGAGAAGGTCTACGACAATCCAACCTCCTCCTCATTCGGACCCTTTATCAAAGACCTTACCGCGTCCACAATCTGGATATTGGAAGTTGGAGTTACTTTATTTTATTACTCCTTTCCAAAACATTTGACGAAACTCGAAGCATCTTATAAGCTTTTTAATACCACACAGTCCTGGTCTGTATCCGCTTCTTTCCTGAACATCAGTGTTCGGGGAATGTATTGTCCTGTTGTAGCCGTAGATGTGGCCTATCGTGACGCATTCTGATGAGAGGCGGTTGAGATTGCTAGGCTCTGCAGGGTTAACGCCAAATAAATTTAATATATATTACTTATATCCCGAGTTGAACAATAAATCACCCGTTGTCCCCCATATCACGGATTGTACCAATCCAAAAACAAAAGTGTGAACGTAAGAACAATCAGACAGAACAAGAAGATCACCCTCCTACTGGCGCTGTTCTTGATCGCCTGTCGGATGAGGTCGTTTCCGTCTTTGATGTTCTCCACTGTAGTAGCGGCCACTTCGTTCACTCGCGAGATGTCCTTCTCTTGGTCCATGACCTTCTCCGTGAACGTCTCTTGCAGCCGCTGGAGTTCCACAAACTGCTTCTCAATTGCTTCAATTTCGGTATTTGAATACTGGAAACGCTGTCTCAGCTCCTCGTTTTCGATGGCGAATTGGACGCGCTCCGACTCGGTCAGCTCTACTACTGGCTCCGGCTCTTCAAGAGCGTTTCTTTCAATCTCCTTTTGATAGAAGTTCTTCTTCTCGTCTGGATAAAGGTCCCGATTCTTGAATATCAATGGCTTCTTCTCTTCTTTTATCGGCACCGACTGCCAAGGCTTCGTGAATTCCTCCTCTTCGGACCCCATAGATTCCCAGCCATCACTATCGGGCTCTTCTTTGATCTTTTGCGACTTCGAACTCGCTTTCACCGATGATTGGTAGAGTTCCACGAGAGTAGAGAGCCGCGCCAGCTTTTGGCGGCTCTGAGTCTTATTCAGGCGGACAGTCCTGAAAGCAAGATCGAGCATATGATTAGTGGCATGCCAGGCCTACCTCATCTGCGTGATGATCTGGCAGACAGACTTGAGGTAGACGTCTAGTAGCTTGCAGACGGATTGGAGGTGCTTGGCTTCGTCGTCGGCTCGAAGGGTCTCATCTTTCCGGATAGTCGCCTGCAGGTTGCTGATCTGAGTGGAGCACATCTTCATGGCGCGATCTGAAGAAGACTGAACGGTAGGTAGATGGACAATGAGGTGAAGAATAACAAACTACCCTACAGCCTACACAAAAGTCTGCCAGTTGAAATTGTATATCGATCGTCCCAATCTCTTAGATGTGTCGCCCCCTATACTTACTCACCGGTATGCTCATCCAGCTGATTCCTTTCCGAGTCGGTCATCGTCTGCCTGATCGGAATTGCCCCAAACGAGTCGCTCGCCCCCATCGTCAGCACGTACGACGCGCGATTCTCCAACACCAAATTCCTCAATTCCGTTATCGTCGTGGCGATCTGCTCCCCCTTCGTGGCATAAGCCTTATAATTCGGCGAGTGCTCCGCGCGCTTCTCTCCCTCCACTGCGCTCTCGTCTTCTTCGCCGACCTCCTTCTTCTTCCGGGCCTCCTTCATCAGCCGAATCGTCTTGGCGCGAGCACGGAACAACGCCGTATTATCGCCGACGGCCATCTTCATCTGCAATTGAAATGTCTTCCGTGCCTGATCATCTCGATAAGATACAAACACGGATTGTGCCGCCACCGGGACCGTTTTGTCATTCCCCAATATCTTCTTTATTATTACACATTACACAACATACCTATACGGACAGCACAATCAAGGAGATACGAATGTTATATTTTATATGTGGGTACAAAAAATACAGAAGGTGAGAAACGTCGGGAACTTGCGGAGTGGCGTGCTTATTTGTTGCCGGCCCAGATGACAATGATGATGACGAGGACAGTGATGATGGCGCACATGATGATGATCATCTTGATGTTCTTCCACCAGTACTTGCGCTTCAGGGTGGCGGCCGACTTCTCGAACTGCGAGGCACCTTCCTGAAATAGAAATAGATGTAGTTTTGCCAAAAATTCAAGACCTGTAATTGGTATTAAGGGTTCAATTGAAGATTTGTGAGGAATTAGGCTGCGGAAGGCGATAGAAAAAGCATGATGCCAAGATAGCAAGCGATGTTTCCAAAGCTTCTTTTAGTGTTCCGTTAAAGACAGTAGACTGTCTACCATACATTTGTGTCTACGAGTCTCTGTCTACAGATCAATAAGAGTGCTTTACAACTTAAAATGACTTCAAAGAAGTTCTAGAAAAGTCCAAGATATAATGTCTACGGCACCACTCAATATTGACTCAAGAAGTGACTCATGCAATGTTTGATTTCCAAGAGATTTGTCATAGTTGGCTTACATAACGAATTCTTTCACAGCTACTACTCGAAAACGGACATACCTGAAGGGCATCGGCACGGTCGTCCAGCTGCGAGAGCTTCTGGTCCCTCTCCAGAACCTTCTCCACGTTGACCTTCATGATTCCGACGACCTCGTCGACTTGCGCCTGGGTCTGCTGCAGGCGCTTGTTGCTCGGGCGTGGGCCCTGGCTTCCTCCGGGAGCAGCGGCGCCACCTTGCTCAACGTCCATTGTGAAGCAAACTCCTGAAATAGCCAGTGGTGATGAAAACAGCTCAGAGGGAGAAACGCGCGCAATTTGCATAGAAAGACAGCACGACGTTTATCGGCAGAGCAGTAGCAGTCATTCACGCACCAATTTAGATAATGGTCATGTATGGGTGAAGAGCCTAGGAGAAGTAGGCGGAGGAGGCCAGCAGAGCAGCTTAGGAGCAGTGGACTATTGGCGGGAAGAACGAGGGGAAGAAGCAAAAAAGAAGGAGTCAATATATCGATTACGTGGCGGAGAACAGGCACCAAAATTTGGGGCACTGGAGTAAAGACTCTCCGGAGGAGGTGGGCTGGTAGTCGGCGAGTGCTGGATACGTTTGTTGTTATTATGGAGCAAGCGAGAGCGAACGGCGTACGTGATTTGAGGCGAGTCGCCGTTTTGTTCCACACAACAACGCTCTCGCGCGCCCGTTGACAACGGCGCTGTCTTCCGCGTCGTCGTCGTCGTCGCTTATACCACATCCGGCCAAGGAGACGGCACAACGACGACGCGAAAAATAAAACTATTCTGACTGCTGGGCCAGGGGACGTGGAGAGCGATAAAACAGGGGATGAACTATTAATATGCGCGTGGTGGAGTTCATTTGGTGCAGCGCGAAAATGGGCGAGCGATTAGGGGTTGAGATAGGAAAACAGATATGGGTCGATCGATTTTCGCCTGCAATTGACAATGCACACGGGAAATGAGGAATAGTAGGCTCGGTCATGGTGACATTTCTATGCAATACCCGGCTCAGCATGAAGGATACGTCCTTGTGTTCGGAGAGGTGCCCGAATTCATCAAATATTAGCATCGACAGACGGTGGAGCAGACAAAGGAAGCTAATGAGAGATAGGGCAGCTACTCCGTCCATGTGACGTCCGCCGTCCCCTTAGGAAATAAATCTGCTTGAAGCCAGACGTCCGCGATCGGTCAACGAAGCGGTGCGAATGTCCTGACGGCGCAGGGCTTTTAATTCTAGATAATCTATTTGCATTTCGAAATCTTCTACGCTGACTCAGACACCATTAGCGAATCTCATAGTCAACAGTTTATACCGGCCGACCGTAGTAGAGTGTGAGCGCACTTAGCACCATAAAATGTCACATGGTGGTATTTGAGCCTCGAAACAAGCGGATGAGTGTCTCAGGACAGAATAGTGGGCGTCATCAAATAGGCATTCACTGAATACGCAGTCATCTTTGGTGATTACCTCAAGGAGTCTCCTCCACCATGCTCGCACCGGCTCCTACAACACATTCACATAAAAAGGCATCAATCTTTCAAGAAGCCGCGTCTCTGTCCGAAGGCAAACCGTCCCTACACACTCCTGAATCTCATCGCGCCATTCCCCACGATTCACTCCACGCCACCGATCAAAAAGTGTCCTATCGCAGCGGTTATCTCGAACTTTCGGGCACTTAACTCCATGCCACCCGTGAAATGCGCTTAAGCTGCACAAGGCAGTCGCCTGCAATGGCCATGAATAATTCCGGCATTCTATGCGGCAAATGTCGGGTTCTTTACGTGACTTGCCCCGCCTAAATGCTCACATTTCCAGGACACTTCACGTACGCGCATGGTACCGCGCCTAAGCTCTCACACACTGATGAATTCCCAGAAAATCACAGCGAGCACATGTCCCTCTGGCATTATTCACCGCCGGACGCATTTCCACATGTCCTCTTAGGACGCTAGAAATCTTATAAGAAGTTCAAAGTCTCGGTCTCGTTGACAAAAAGCGCGTTCTCGTTCCACTCTCCTCCTTATGGGGGTACCCAAGCAGCGCCGTTTGAGTCACACACTCACAAGACGTCGATGAATCAGCCGGTGATCGGCGACGACCACGAGGGGCACGTCGCTGGATCCGCTAATAGTGCCGGAGCCAAACAACGACGAGCACGACAAATAGCGACGAACAAGCGGCGGTGCGACGGACGTCGCCTACGAACACCACACACGTCGACGGGAGCGGAACGATCGATTTGTGGGCGGTCCGCGTGCAGGCTACTCCGTGCAGGAGGCCGTGACTAATTGTGGTGCACCACAAGGGCTTATCAGCGGAGGGTTACCTTACGGGACAGGGTTACCGGTGGATGGTACGACGTTTGGCTGTTGGTGGAGGAGTAGCCAAGTTGAGGAATTCCCTTCTTTTCTTTATTTAGTTTAGACTTATGACCAAAGAGGACCCTTTATGGGGCCTTTTATCAATTTTAGATTAATGAATTTCGTGGTGGAGTGATTCTATTTGAGATCAAGTGAGCGTAATCTCTGGCGCCAAGGCGCTTAAGGGTGCAAAAAGGACCAATTTACAGCCTCTCTCAATGTCACGGGCTTGAGACCCTTTAGACCCGATCGGTCCAATTTTAGTGCCCTTAATTTCCTTTTTTTTGCTTTGTCTAAATTCATAGTAAAAAGTGAATGAAGAGAAAAAGGAACATAAAACCGGTTTGCAGATTTTATATTGGTGACATTCGTGATGGAGGGAGAGTACGGCACAAGAAAAAAAAACGTAAAAAAAGCCAAGAAGTACTTCAGCTTTCTTCCTCGCCTCTTAAATTGAGCAATCGAGGGGGAAACGTAAAGTACTATGTATTACACAACTGGATCAACTAAAGGCACTAAAATTGGACCGAAAAACTAAAGTACTTGTAAGTCCAAAAGGTATGTATCGTCTACCGAAGAAAAGTACGCACAGAATACAATTCAAACTGGCTGACTACTTCTGTTTTCCTATATGTCAGGTCTACCCATCCTTATCTATAAAACAATGATGATTGCGACAGTCATAATGGATTGGTTGATTTCCTACTGTAAAAACTAAGTGTCATCCTAATAAAAGTGCTAACGTAAGTTAAAACAAAGATCTCGGTTTATTAGGACGGACGCACAGTTTTGTACCATATTTTTATAGTCCCAAGTGCGGCGACGATTAAAAGTCCGAACATTGAAGGAGGAAAAGCACTGTTAGGATTTGTCCAAAATACAAAAGTACATACAAAATACTTATCATGCTTCAATCCCTACGGAGCCGAAACGACCTTCGTGATTGTTTACATCTGTTTTGACGAAGTGCGAAAACAAAAGTATCAATTTCATGCGTCCGAGGATGAAATCGGATACAAAATTTGGCACCTGAGAGCTCCCATGCCGCGTCTATGCTCTGGATTCTCAGGGCTCTATCAAACTACGTGTAATCTCGTATTCCTATGTTTACATCTTGGCTACCCTGTTTTTGGACATAGTGTTGTTATTTAATTGGTATCCCTTAAAGGACAAAGGCTTTCATTGTTTATCGCCGTTCTTAACAATGTAAGCCGATAATAATTTATGAAAAATACATCGAATCACTGTATACTCAGCTCTTACATATATTCTCGGGGTCTATCTACCCTTAGGTTTAGGCTTTAACATAATTCTATGTACTCCAGGTTCACGTTCCTAGAAATTATAAGATATAAACTCTAAAGCCATTGGACTTATTACCACCACGATACAGCCTTCAACCCTACATACAAAACGAAACTACGGAACGGACGAAGATCACAAGGCCAACTCCCTCCGGGACCAAGGATTAGTCATGGCCCTTGTTTTCCAGCACACATCGCATTTTCACAAGTACGACGACGGCTTATCGGATGGAAGGACAGAGATTATCCGTCTGGCAACATTTTTTTGGCGAAGGAAAGAAAAACGCTGCTACGTAATGAGATGGACAAGAAGGGGAGGCAATTTGAGATAATTTCTGGTCCTAAGACGAGAGACTAGAGACTAATCTTATTCCGACCGGAACAGGCGCTTTTTTGGGGAGGACAAGAATGGCTGAAAGAGAATCTTTAACTAGGCTTCTGCTCTGTTGATGAAGACAA
The DNA here is from genome assembly GCA_000757755.1 of Steinernema glaseri. NCBI lineage: Eukaryota > Metazoa > Nematoda > Chromadorea > Rhabditida > Steinernematidae > Steinernema > Steinernema glaseri. The sequence continues at coordinate 25,385 of AZBX01008499.1, forward strand.
ACGAGAGCATTTCCAAAGGAGGAACCCCTACATTCAAGATGCGCAACTGTCGTATAAAAAGGAAGTATCGTTACCGTAACCCATGTCTTCTAATTCTGCATAAAGCCAGTATAGTCCGGCGCCTTCTTCGAAAACAACAGCGAAGGAAGGAGCCTGCCGGAGATTGTCCCGTTTTCGGCGAGTCGTATAGACGTCAAACGAGGCAAATAAGATAGAGGAAATTGGCGAGCTGCGCACGAGAATCCGATACTTCTGCGTAGGGATGTGGGGAAGGAGTGGGCGACGTGGCAAGATATAGGTTTACACCCGGGAGCTACAGGTCGAAAATAGGTTCTCAAGAGAAGGGTCCTAGAAGGGTGACCAAAGCACAAGATCTAGGTTCTTGAAAACTTGAGTAACCTGTCAGCTGGATTTTGTACCCGGACCTAATTCGCTCCTAAGCGGAACCTTTTCCACAATCTCGCAATTGAGGCATTCTCATAGGCTAATAGCCCGGAGGAACTCACATGACGCACGCGGAAAATGCATTATGCATTTGCAGCAGCTAATCGTACGTAGGAAATCCAATATACTTTTACTCACGTCGGCCCCGAGGGTATCCAGTAGCGAGAATGGGTTTAGCAGATTGGGAGATCATAAATTGCTCCCATGAACTCCTAGAGGCATAGTGGAGCCCTACGTTCCGGATACACCTTGAAAACTCTGCACAGTGGCGGTAATCCTTCTTAAAGGGTCTTACAAGATGGTCGAGGCGCTTAAAAAACCTATGTCGAGTTATAAATTGCTCGCATGAACTCCTAGAGGCATAGTGGAGCCTTATGTTCCTGATACACCCTGAAAACTCTACACAAGAACGGTCATCCTTCTTACAGTGTCTTACCCGAGGCTCTTACAAGACCTATATCGAATGTCACCCATCCATGACACGACGGTGGACTTTCTACCCAAACAGGAGCATCTTCTGGCCTAACAAAAGTACCTATGTTCGTTTTCATTGGCCATAAGATGCTCCTCACTGCCATAGGGATGGATGGTCCTTCATCTTTTCTCGTTCATCAACGATAAAACCTTCAAGAATTCTCACCTCTTCCGCCATCCAAACCAAACAAAAATTAGGGGTTTGAGGAATACACGCAATCTCATGCTCACGCAATACACCGTATGCTATAAGGTATTAAGGGTGTCGAAAGAGCACCTATCATTCGAGGTCGTCCAGGCGACTTAATTGTACACCACATGAGAGTAGTTCGAAATAATGGGCACAATTCGGAAAGGGCATTCTGTGTACGGCAGATTAAATACATTCAATAGTTAGGTTTCGAAGGTTCGTAGGTACAAAGACGGTACAATTAGAGGAGTGTCAGGTGATCGTTTAGCAGTTGACCTTTAAGCGCGGAAGATAGTTCTAAGGATTGTCGGTTTCTGGCTTGAGTTGAATGTTTATAAAGCGTTCTAATTGAACCTTTATCTCCTCGATACCATCTGATACCATCAGCATCTGGTGCTGGGAGTATAATTTGTAAGGAAAGGACATTCTGTGAATTGATTTCTCACGATCACAGAATTAACCCTCCAGAGCACTCTAGGGGAAGATTGGGAAAATTTAGAAATTTAACGCAATATAAAGTCCACAAGACATGAGATTCTTACTCCATTTTACTCCTTATGAGTGAAAGTCATACATATAAAAGAAAGTTCTTTTCAGTCCAAGTTCTATCGGAAACTGTTTTCTTCAACTCCTCTCCTTTACCTTCACAGAATTTGACCTCCAGAGCACTCTAGGGGAAGATTAGGGAAGTTTATACGATCCTTAGAAGTTTAACCCAATATAAAGTCCTCAATACATGCTGATTCTTTTAGTTCCTTATGAATAAAAGTCATACATATAGAAGAGAGTTCTTTTCAGTCCAAGTTCTATCGGAAACTGTTTTCCCCAACTCCTCTCCTCTAACTTCCACTCCACACAAAGAAATTCCCAGGCTTTCCCCAATTGGTCGACCCCAGAGAACTCTCAAATTTCATAACCAAAAAACACAAGTGCTTCCTGAGTCACCCCAACTGTTTACACCCTCCTCACCGCCGCCCCTAAACGAACGTACGTCCGAACGTGTCCAAAGTCCTGCGCCCCTCGGGCTCCGAGTGGACGTGGCCGCTTCCAGATAACAATCGGCGACCCAAAATGCCGAAGTGGCGGTCGGAAGGGCGCGGCGGCCTTCTTCTCCGCTGGAAGAATCGATAAAACGCGACGGCCACTTGGTGTGCGTGGCAACGGCGAATATTGGAAAAGGAAGCCGACGACGAGGATGGCCCAAAGAGTGACGATAATGCGCGGAGCCGCCGAGGGCTCGAGGGAGTGGTCCCAGGAACAACGACGACGCCCCGATTCCAGATTGGAGCGACGGTGGAACCGCTGCTGCTGCTGCAGGGGCGGTGGCGGCGAATTGATTGTTTATCGATGCGAAATTGACGCGTTCCAAGCGGAACGACCGGTTTTGGCGCTAAGAGGATTAGGGTCATTGGGGCGTTGTTAGGAGGCCGGAAGAGTGGAAACACATAAGTCAGGGGGGAAGAAGTGTGTACTTTGAGGGGTTGACGAGAGTTGCGGATTTATGGCATTCTAGTTCCTTGGAGGACAAGGTGATTGTAAGAAGATCAAATATTTATGATCAATACCCTACGTTTCGGACGGACTTTGAGTAACACAGTGGACGGCCTTATGAAGCTCTACATGTCACTCTAGCTTGGCTCGTATGCATATTTTTTAGTAAAAACTAACAATTGACTTCACTTAAGGGTTTCAGCCTTCCCATAGGAACTTCTTCAAAAATGGCATCAGGTATGGAAATCGCAAAAATCGGTGCAATCACCGAAGAGTTGAAGATGTTTAAAAAAGCGATGCCAAATGTGAGAAGCGATGCCAAAAAGTGATGCTTTGTAAGGTTTCTCATTGCATCTTGGATATTTAAGAGAATAATTCGTCGTTAAATATCATTGCAATGGTTAAATACGACACGATGCGTTTGCCGAAGAAGGCGGCCAAAGTCAAGAACAAGGCTACGGCGCCCGTCCAGATCACAGCTGAACAATTGCTACTCGAGGCCAAGGAGAGGGAACTTGAAATCAGCGCGCCTCCTCCGCGCATCAAGATCACGGATCCGGAGGAGTTGGCCGAGTTCAACCACAAACGTCGAAAGGAGTTCGAGGACAACGTCAGCAAGAACCGCCTGCAACTCGCCAACTGGGTGAAGTACGCGAAATGGGAGGAATCAATTGGAGAAGTGCAACGGTCCCGCTCCATATTCGAACGCGCTCTGGAGGTCGACCACCTAAACATTGCGACATGGCTCCAGTACGCCGAGATGGAAATGAGGAACAAGCAGGTCAACCATGCCCGGAACATATTTGACAGGGCCGTGATCATTCTTCCCAGAGCAACTCAGCTGTGGTTGAAGTACACATACATGGAGGAGCTCATCGAGAATGTCCCCGGTGCCCGCCAAGTCCTTGAGCGATGGATGGCTTGGGAGCCTGACCAGCAAGCTTGGCAGACCTACATCAACTTCGAGCTGCGCTATGGAGAAATTGACCGCGCAAGGGAGGTTTGGCAGAACTTCCTCAAAGTTCACAGCCACGACCCCCAACTATGGATCCGATATGCCCGTTTCGAGGAGAAGCACGGGAATGCGCAGAACGCCCGAAACGCTTACGAGCAGGCCATGGACTACTTCCAGGATGATATGGACGAAAAGCTGCTGATTGCCTTTGCACAGTTCGAAGAGCGAAAGAAGGAACATGAAAGGGCCAGGATTATTTACAAGTACGCCCTGGACCATCTGCCTGCCGAGAAGACCGCCGAAGTGTACAAGCACTACATGGCCCATGAGAGGATGATCTGATTGAAGATGATTGTTGTGAAGTAAATTTGGTCCATTTTATCAGCGATGTTTGGTTACCGATGTTGAGAAAGTTTCACGTTATGACCCCAACTACTAACAAGCCTACTTTGATCAGCTGTTCAAAAATTCCGCATTGGCCGCTTTGCTCCCTCAATTAGCACTCCGCGGAGGCCCCTTCTGCATCCTGGAAGTGACGAAGCGCGGACGGATCTCTGGACACGCTAGAAAAAGGCAACAAAAACTATGTAGTTGAATGGCTGCAAGTGGAACTTAATGATGCTAGGAAAAGGAGACTCCTAAGCAGGGTTGGAACGTTCTTGAAGGGAGCATATAATCCATCCACATAAATGACCGGTATTATCGTCAGCTTCTTCTATTTCCTGGTGTTCATAAACCGCCGATAGCACAGCACTATAGATGACCTCTAAAGTTTCGGTACTTTATGCAAGTCACCCTTACAAAAATGAGTCATTTGCGATGGAATCGTTCTATGGAAAAATACTGTAAGAGTTCCTTGAAGACGGACGAATAGTGGAAAGAGGAGAAGTGGAAAGAGATCAACTTGCGAGGCTTGAGAACGATAAGAAAAGATGAAGGATTGGAATGACGTTGAACGGCAGTTTAATCTCAATGGACTCGCCTAACGTCATCATCGACATATTCCCTCCGAGACCGAGGGCACTTATGTCCGTACTTTTCTCTGGAAACGTTGTTTAACTTCCTCGTGCACACACACCCATGTTTCCTAATGTGTTTACGCCGTAGAACGGAACTCGTTAATTGGTCTCATTGGGGGAAATATGTTCGCTTGTTTTCATTGCTATGCACTCATGACACAGCGGAGAAGTAGATGTCTCATGGCTCGACATTCCGAGGTTGCGCCACTGCCCAGAGCTTTGGAGCTACTTCCTTTAAGACGGGATAAAGTTCATGGTAGGAAAGGAATAGTCGTATCCACGGGGACTATAATTCCTTCCAGTCTTCCTGGTAGAAATGGCACGGAAATGCGACATTCCAAACAGCTGAAATAAAGGTCCCCCGTCGACACTGAAATAAAATGTCCTACTTTATTGCCCCTTTTTACATAATGGATATTATCATGTTTTGTTCTGAAGCGGTTCCAATGAAAAGACAAGGGGAGAAGGGGAAATGTAATTGAGCCCGATCAAGAAAACCAGGCTTAATCCAGTGCTCGAATCTGCTAGAATTTGACCGTATCCGGAGTCTTATATACGGTTTACTGGATAAGGGACAGCAGGAAGGGATTTTGTAGTCTTTTTAGATTTTGTATTCTCTCCCCTTTATATCTTTAAATAAATGAACAAAAATATTAAGATACCGCAAATTATTTTGTTCCTTTTTAAAAAGGATATGAAGGAAAGAAGTCCGTAGGACAATTTTGTCGAAATATTAGCAGTAATTTTTTCTCTCACACTCCATAAGATGAAGACTTGAAACACGGCTAGATTGGATTGCTTACAACCTTTTACAGCGTACAGCGTTTCACAATGCAATGGCTACTTGAATGAGGAAACAGCAGACGGAAGTTGGGCGGAAGTGTGCGACAGGGCTAATTAGAGTGGCGTTGAAAGAAGTCCGACGCCCTTTTTTACAATAAAAAGAGGGCCGAATTTTGTTGAAAAGGGTAATTGCACTTTGGGAAAGTCGTCTCTCCAATTTTTTAAAGTTTTGTGTTATATAAGAGCCGACTTCACGGGGACTCGAGTAAACATTTTACACAGTCAAGAGTAGGGTTGGCTCGAACCCAACAGTAGACAGTAGCGTATAGCCGATCTATGAAAACTGAGCGGATTTACGCCACCGTGAACTATTACAATTTCCTTTTTTGGACATAGCCACGTCAGGAAGCTGATTAGTTAAGGTGGAAGAGATTTAAGTATCTTTTCCAAAGTGTAATACGATGATCATGTTTTGGCGAGCCAAGAAAAATCCGCTCAAATATCAGAACGTGCTCCGACGATACCCTACTCTGACGAACCCTAGTGGATTGGCATCACTGAGACACCTTGTAGGGTTCTTCACGATACAATTTAGAACTTTATATGTTTAGGTAGCCATTAAAAATAAAAGCTAAGGGTCATATCTGTTGTCTTGTGGGGCTTCCACAGTAAAAGCTAAGGGTCGAGAGCAGATCTAGGCTCAAGAAGACGAGACGGTTCGAGTTGTATGTAGTGCCGCCTTTTCGTAGGCTTCGCCAGTGTAAAGACTTAAAGTCTTAGTTACAAGAATGTACCCTTCTCGAGCCTCTTGTCCCTCAAGACTCTCACCCTTTTTTAGGCGCTCTAAGCGCCACTCCGGTACATATGACTTCGGCTTACCACAGTATCGCCATAATCCACGTCATTCTTCACTTTTCCCTAAAAAGAATACTGCTCGGAAGCGCCTCCGCGAAGTGTTAATTATGAGTTGCAGCGAGGCGCAACACAAGGAAGCCGAGGGGATTATCTCTCTAATTAGGCGCCGCGCGGCTACTTCGTCGAGCGTCGGCGCCAATCGGACGCGCAAAAAGGGCGAAAATCGCGGAGAAATGTAATTAAGGCGCCTTCGAGTGGGACATTTGGCGGAATTGCACATTCGGGGCCGATTCTAGGGGGACCGCGCCGGAACGGGAGCGATGAGGGCGCACTTTGAGGAACCTTTTGGGAAATATGGGCACAAATATGAATGTCACCGTTTAAAGTGCACGTGAACTTTTAGTTATTTCTGCATACTTGGGAAACGTGACGAAAGGGCTAAAACAGGGGTTGAGGACAGGACATCTAATGCCAGGAGAACTATAGGGAAAAGTTTTAGGCAAAAAAAACGCGTTTTTGAATTGCGCGTAAAAATAAATGAAAAGTACCCACTGGGAGTCGAACCTGCAACCTTACGCGTGGCATTCAAAGCCTCTACCAAGTAGGACATACAGTAATCTCTTCGCGTTAGGGAACAAGATTAATGCTCTGCATGTGGTATCAGCCTTCCCAACAGTTATATATTTCGAGTTGGATCAATGCACGTTGGATAGTTCCGCTGCCACTTCACATGCACATTAAATTTGTGGGGGTGAGGGGTATATCTAAACCTTATCTTTATTAGAGGTATCTCTGTGATGGTATCTTAGCAATTTATGTTAAGTTGAGAAGCAATAAAAGCAGGAATATTCAACGTATGTCTCGTGTTAGACCTTCAGGTCACCGATGGGGATTTGAATCGTCTTCTTCTTGGCCTTGATGTACTTGTGGCAGGTGATCAGAATCGACAGGCACCATGATCCAAACGCAAGGACGAGCAGGAAAACAACCAGGAGTGAGGTAACTAAGGCCCCTAGAACCGAACGACTGTAAAAGAGGACTGAAATTGCATATACGTTGTACACCGTCCGTGTCTCCAATGAAAGTGAGGATCGTGAGTGTGCCAATGAGAATCGAAGCACATGCTGCTCCCACGATGAATATCACCTATAGAACGTTCAATTCCATGCTTATCTCTAAGGAGCTGCGCTCTACCTGTAGAATTATGGCCGGAAGCAATCGCTCTTGTTTCTCCTGATTCACTCCGGAGACGACCATGAAGCCGATTAGAAAGTGGAGGCAAGGCATGATAAGCCCTCCCAGAGCATAACTTTGTCCACTGATGGTGTTCGCTGAAATTCCGAGGATCTCAATCACGGCCTGCACGATGTGGAGGATTCCGATGGTCTTCGCTGCTGACTAAAACATATGGCATTGGAGCAAGTCCGAGGATAAGATACCGTAATCCGAACGCCACAGCAGCACAGTGGTTCGGAGACACCGAGACCGACATTCATCGTAGAATCAGGGGGACTAATATCGAAGCGACGTAATGTTTGAATCGCTCGCTGAGGCGTTCTCGTCAGAAGCGTTGGTGGAAATGACTCAGGCGCGGAGTCACCGTCGGCGAGAAGACTTTTCAAAAACATTCCATGGGTTTTATATGCCCCAGCCCACAAGGATCGAATGTTCTTTACAATAATGGACAAATCCTTGAATTTTTTAAAATAAATTTGGCGTTTGCTTAGATTCAAAAAAGGACATCAAATGTGTTAGTGAAACGTCACACTGCATCGACTCATCATCATTGTAAGCAGCCCGAAACTTATAATATGACAATCTTGTAATGATCAAAAATCAAAGATGTTGTCGCCCTCAAAATTATTTTTTATTCTACACAAACTTCGGAATCCGACATCAGTCTTGTGGTCACCCTGGCTCACATCGCTGCGGTACCCTAGAGCCAACCTTTGCTTGAAGCATGGAGCAAAGGTATAAAAACAATGAAGACATCTATGTTTTTGGCCTTTGTCTATGTCTTTGTCAAAAATATTTTTTATTTTACACAAACTTCCGAATCCCACATCATTCTTGTGGTCACCCCGGCTCCCATCGCCGCGATACCTTAGACCCAACTTCCGGAGCTGGTTTGTTTGAAGCATGGAGCAAAGCAAGGTTTTGGCCCTCCCCTCCACCCCACTCCAGATAAAACCCGACATGACTGCCAATAAAATTTATGGCTGCGTTTTGTGGAAAAACAGTTGTTTATGTGGAACTGCAAAGGGATAAATGGCGCGATCTTTAGCCCAGTGCCAACTGCTCTCACGGTGGACAAGAAGTAGATCTTTGTGATCGAAAAATAAAGTGATCATTGAACTAATCAACAAGCGATTTTAACGGCAATAATTTTGACCAAAAATAAACAAACAAGATGTAACCCGCAGGTATTTTTTAAGTTTTTTCCTTCCTCTCCACCCTACTGCAAAATTTACAAAAAGAATGTCATGATAAATGTTCTTGTCCTTTGCACTCTTCCAGCCCCAGGCAAACACTCGTTTTTCCACAAAATGATCGAAAACGCAATAGAAAAACTGCCCTTCTCAGAACGCTGCACGACCGATGATCACCCTTCTTCCTCCTTTTTTCCTCGACGAAAGAACTCCTTCCGGCGTGCTAGAGCGTTTACCTGAACACCTGTTTTCATCCAAATTGATGGCACAAAGCGGCCATAAAACTGATTGCGGCAGAAGGGCACCAGCAGATTGCGTCGTCGGCACCGACAATGCGGTCCGCTTTGCTGATCCTCTCCCTCCTCCTAGTGGGATCATTCTCTCACTTCGCCAACCCATTTCTAAGAAGGAACACGCTCTTCAACAAGGGTTCGTTCGTTGTCGATGATGCCTGAGAGCTGGGAGACTTTGTAGAAGACAACGACGCCGTAATCAATGCGATAAAGAAGAATCTGAACTGGGAGAATATCCGTGACAACCTTCGGGACTTCACGAAAGAACCACACGTCTCTGGAACGGCAGCTAACGCTAGAGTCGCCGACAAGATCGCCAAGAAGTGGAAGGACGCTGGTCTTGAAGGTACAGTCCCATGATCCCATTTTTTGGAATTTTTTTCTTTTTTATGTTCTCGTTTTTTTCTGTTTCTTATAGATTTCTAGTGGCTCTTGCAGAAAAAAACGCGAAAAGTAATGGAAAAATACGATGGTTGATTTGCCCATTTCTGCAGAAGATACTTGATCGATCGCCCCGTGTTTAGATGTGCATTTCACGGAGTACGACGTTCTCCTGTCGTACCCAAATTACAGTACCCCAAACCACATGTCCATCCTCAAGGCCGACGGTTCTGAGCTCTACAAAAGCAAAGGAAGGAGTCCCGTTGTGTTCCCCGACGAACAAGGGGCGCCTGGCGCGGACATTCAGTGGGTCGCCTATGCTGGAGACGGCGCGGTTACTGGAGATGTCGTCTACTGTCACCATGGACGGCATGCTGACTTTAAGGAGTTGAAGAAGAGGGGAATCGATGTGAAGGTAGGGAAGACATGTCGTTTCAACTTTGATTCATCTACTTTCAGGGAAAGATCGCTCTCCTCCGCTACGCGTTTGGCTTCCGCGGAGACAAAGTCGTAAACGCCGAGCGAGCCGGAGCCATTGGCGCCATTCTATACTCGGATCCAGCGGAAGTAGCCAAGGACGGAATGAGCTCTTCTCATGTGTACCCATCGGCCGAATGGATGCCATCGGAAGCCGTTCAGCGTGGAAGCATTATGAAACTGAACGGCGACCCTCTGACTCCACTCTATCCGGCCAAGAAGGACCTATATGGAAGCCGCACGACGGAAGACGCCAAGAGCATTCTGCTTCTGCCCACGATTCCCGTCATGCCTCTCAGCTACTCCGACGCCTGGCACATTCTCTCTCGGATGGATGGAGGAGACGTTCCAGCCGAGTGGCAAGGAGGCCTTAATGTGACCTACAAGTTGGGACCGGGCCTTAAGAACGGAGAAAAGGTGAAGATCGATGTGAAGTCGACCCTAGAGAAGAGGTATCTTACCTGGCTGTTTGATTCCTGCCAATTTATTGTACATATTAGGTCCATCCGCAATGTCGTCGGCCACATAAGAGGCGCTGAAGAGCCGGACAAGTACGTCATCCTCGGCAATCACTTCGACGCCTGGGTCTACGGATCCATCGACCCGAACAGCGGAACGGCGATTCTGGCCGAGGTGGCGCGCACTATGGTCCAAACGATGAAAGAGACAAAGTGGCGCCCATCTCGCACGATCTTGTTCTGCAACTGGGACGGCGAAGAACATGGAGTCATCGGGTCGACCGAATTCGTGGAGGAGTACGCGAACATCTTGAGGGATCGCGCCGTTGTCTACTTGAACGTCGACAATATCCATTCTAATCAGTCGCTGTGAGTTTGACCTCTTGTGCACACCACTAGCCTCGTACGCTTAAGCCATGTCTCCACCATCCCGACCCTGTATCAAGCAGCGTACGAGGCAGCTAAACTGGTCGACAACCCCATAGAAGTCGAAAAGACCGAAGGAAGGAAATCCCTCTACGACACTTGGTAAGCAGAACGCCTATGTCGTGAGACCAATACATTCATTTAAGGGTGCACTACTTCCCGAACAAGCGTTCCTATCTGCCAGAATCTCCTGAGATGCCGGCTCCAGGAGGTGGCTCCGATCACGCGGCTTTCCTCAACTTCATCGGTGTGCCCGTCGTCGACATCACCTACCGTAACGTCTCTTGGGAGGAGTATCCGTTGTACCACACGCTCTACGAGACGCCCTTCGTCAACGAGCACATCTTTGACAACAAGCAGTTGGGCGTGCACCGTGCCGTAGCCGAGTACTGGACACTGTTGGCGAAGACTTTTGCGGACGCCCCTATGCTGCCACTCAACGTTAGCGTCTTCTCGCGAGCCATCTGGTTTGACTGTGTGCAGAAGCTGAAGAAGGATATTAACGGTGCGAAGGAGAAGTTCCCGGATGAAACCAGAGACGCTTCGAAACAAGTCAGCAATCTGATCGAGGATGCTCAGGTATGGTCTTAGATTGATCCCATTGATTTCCTCCTGAAATGTGACAAGTTATGTCGAAGCACCTCTTGAAGTAATACCTTTCCTGAGTTCTGGAATTCTACGCTTCCATGAGTCGGACACAAACATAGAAACCTCAGATTCGAAGCAATTAGCATAACTGTCTAGGGCATTGTGTCTCGACGTCTGATAGACAGTACCTAGTCTAGCAAAACATACCGTCCATGCTGTCTATCTTCATATTATCGCCTCCTCCTTTAGCGCTTCATTTACGTCGCCGATGCCTTCCAACGCACCGTCCAATCGCTTTCAACAGATTCGCTCGCTTCTCCACTACGTCGGTCTTCTGTCAACGCTCGCCTAATGGCGGTCGATCGCTGCTTCGTGAACCCACAGGGTATCCCTGGACAGCCAGCTTCACGCCATGTTCTCTACTCCATCAGTGAGAAGGACTCTTACGCTCCCTCCGTGCTCGCCGCTGTGTACAACGAGGTATCATGCCATTACAGAAGGCCGTAGGTGTACTCGCATTCAGCTCGATTCAATGCTTGAGGAGACGAAGCCCGAAGAGCGGAAGGCGGCCGGACGTCGCCTTGCTTTCCAAATCTCCATTGTGCAGTATTGCATTAAGTGCGCCGTCAATACCTTGGCTGAAAGCATCTAAACGACACCTGTCAGCTTATGTTTACGGCTCCGGACTCCTACTACACGAAAGCTAGATCAGTTAATTAAAAATCTCTTATATTCCAGAATTATTAAAATATTCGTCATCTGCGGGCTGCTGATTTTCCAATCACAAGTTCCATCGTTTCGGGGCGGCAGTGGTTGTGGGCTTCAGTTTGTTGACTTCGAAGACCTTCGGCATCGCTTTAATCCTCTCCGATCGCCGCAATTCGGTGGATTGCACAGCACTCCTACAAGAAACAAACATTATCAAAAACTGAGGATTGTTCTCTTACTTAGAAGTCTGAGCTGACGCTCCCGCTGGACCGGGAAACACGCCACGAGAGCGTGTAGTAGTTGTCGAAGACCTAAACCGAAATGATGAATACTGGAAAAGAAATGGCTATATTACCGAACACTGAAGGATCGACGTGTCATGACCTTCTTGGCAACTTCTTCTTTGGGAGCAGCTGCTGTAGTGCTAGTATTCGAGGTCATAGAGAACGATCGGCGGGTTGTTGCGATTCTTCTAATGGTAGTATCGCTAAAAATGATCTATCTTGAAAAGAAGACATAATTTACACTTACGTGGACGTTTTCGGCGGAGCAGCGGATCCGCTCAAAGAAGGTCTTGCTGCAGATGGGCCACCAAAGGACGTTCGGACCGCATTAGTGGACGATTTAGGCACTGGTGGCCGGGCACCTACACGGGGCTTATCGGCATCAGGAGGACCCCCGAATGAGGGCCTCCTTGCAGCTGGAGGAGCTCCGCATATCGATGTTCTGGCGGTTCCACTTGCTGTAGCACCAATCAGGGAGGTTCTGTTGCTGGTTGGC